>JAOUQX010000003.1:15018834-15029076 GCA_028566295.1 Liobagrus marginatus
TGGTTGTCCGGAACGAATTAACGAAGTTTCTATTCATTCTTATGGGAAAACATGTATCGGTATACGAACGTTTCAGTCTAAGAGTAAAGTTCCGGAACGGATTAAATGCGTAAACCGAGGTACCACTGTACTGTATATACAGCATATAATACGTAGTATATATAGGTTCGATAAATATTTCCACATTCTATCTCCCCATGTCTCTGAAGATACACACAAACAAGCACACGTGCTAGACTAGAGTTTTGACACTTAACAAAGCCACTCAGGCTGTTGTGCAAACAGAGCTATTGTTAGGCCTCAATGACAACAAGCCCATGAAGTGTCTTGACAAGAACAAGCCTTTGTAAGAGCACTGAGTCTGGGCCAGGAAGAAGTGTTAAGACGTATCTGTAGTCACCACCTGAGACATGCATACAGCTGTCTTTGACGACTTCATTGGAAGTCTGAAAAGTGGAGAGCTGTATCTTCTTACCATGGAAAATTGGATTGTTTATGTTTTTTAAACACAGATATATGATCTTTGATGCACTGCAAATTAATATTCCAATTAGTTAACATGTTCTTCTTTCTTAGTGGGTTATTGTGGGACTTCCTAAGTGTCATCTATAGTGTTTTTCAGATTACCTTACAGCAGTTAGCAGAGGCCCTTATTTAGAGCCACATTTTTTTAATCCAACTGAGTAGTTGAGGGTTAAGGGCCTTGCTCAGGGACACAGCGATGGCAGCTTGGTGGTGCTGGGAATCAAATCCACAATCTTCCAATCAGCAATCTAACACCTAACCAACTGAGCTACCACTTTCCACATGATTTAACCTGTGTGGAATCCAATGTTAATTTTGATAATATACACATTCAAGGGTTGTAAATGGTTAAAACTCACAATGCGGAGCTAATCTACAGATTAAGAGTTATAATTGTTGGAAAATTGCTGTGGTGCAAATTCAAATAAAAAAAGTAATTTGCTGGTTAAAGGCTCATGCAAATCCCACTGCACCATTGTTGAATATTTTCTTATCATAAAACCTTACCATAAAAGAACTCTCGTTTTCAGATATAAACATTGCGCTTGCCTCTCTTATAACATCGGCTCTTTAAAAAGCATCGATATGTTCGCCCGCGATAAGAGCTCACTTTTTTTTAATCAGTGCAAAAGACACAAAAAATACTCCCTCGATTTAAATCATACAGATAGGTGTGTAACATGCAGGCATGTGTCTCACGGGGTTTTGTGTGTTTATTTATGTCACATGCCTTATTGTTTGTCACAAACACACTCACACGCCTATGTTCATGGTTAATTAGTTGTCACAGTCACGGTTTATGTTCTAGTTTGGGTTAACGAGGTGATTAGGCACAGCTGATCGGCATTAGGTAATTATTGGCACTAACATTTAGGAAGCGCAGCCGATCAGCCATATTGCAGTTCATACTGACTACTACCGAGAGTGTACGTAGTCTCCAGCTTCCTGGAGCACGGTGGATCCTATGCCTCATGTTTCCTGTGCTTTATGAATAAAACTTCTGTTTTTGACTCCATCTGCGCCTGAGCATTCCTTCCTAAGCTAGGATCGAAGTGAGCTGTGCCGCCATCGTTACAAAGTGTTATACACCAATCAAAACTTTGAAGTGTCAATTTTTTTTGTGTACACTCACGATAAAAACAATATGTTATCCTTTTCACCAAATAAAAAAGACATGCGCATTGTGCCCTCTCTCTCTTAGTGGCGTTCATTCTGAAAGGCGTCAGAAAGTGAACTGTAACTTACTGAATACATGTCACACAAACATAAAACATACATCTACGCAAAGCTTAGAACGTCTATTTTTAAATGCTGTAAATCAAAAACAAATATTCTCAGTTTATATAATCTGTATGAAACCAAGCAGAGGTGCCGTCACAGTCATTATCTTTAATGCGCTACGGTAGCCCCGCCCCCAAAATCATTTGGGCTTTGCGTGAGTAACAATATGAAGAAACAATGTCAGTCTTTTCTGCTCCTTTACAGCATTCCACCTTGATGGGGGAAGATTAGTTAGTAGGGGAGTGTCTTTTGTCTCTCCAGGGATGAATCACATAAATATTGAAGACTTTAACATCCCCACGTATACAGCAGTGCTGTCACAAAAAGTCACTTACAAAGTGTAAATCATTATGTTGTTTGTGAATAAGTGGTTAGAATGGTTTTCACATCATTTTGAAGTAAACATTAAGGCCTACATGACTGATTGCTCAAATCTCTTATTACAGACTATTCAATGCGGGTTTTATGGCCTTATTTCAGTACCCTTTTTTTTTTTTTTGCAAAACTCACTAACCTTGCACAATATTTTTTTCAGATGAAATGTAAACTTGTACATCCATTTTGCTTGCATATAATTGTAGCTTGTCTTGTGCTGAATACAAATAAAATACATTTTGGCTGATAGTACGGTATGTTATAAGTAGCTCAAATAAGCACAAATGCATCTCAAAGGCCCCAAAAACCCTCGGACTCCAGAGGGTTAATGAAGGTCTTTGTATTTTTTAATTCTTTGTTTTTATTAGAATTATTACGTAACGTCTACTTTTTTGTAAGTTATGTGTTATTAAAGGATTCAGTCTGTATTAATGCTGTATTAAAGTGAATTTTTTCACACATTGCATTAATGCCAGTTATAAGCAACATAATTTGAGTGTTTTAGATAGTGTTAAAGTTCAGAAGTCTTACTCCCTGGTTAATAATATCCACATTGGTCATGCTACGAACTACAGCCTATGTTCTCTGGCTTTATGCTTGTCTTACATAATTCTACACTCACAAAGACAATTGCTTACTTTTCCTTTTTCAGACTTCGACGAGAGCCACGCTGTGACGTGTGCTCTCCGTAGTGAGAACGAGTGTTTGCTCTCCTTCACACTAGTGGGGAGTGAAAAAGGAAGCACCGTGTACAAGCTCAGGCTGGGTGAGGTTCATCTTATCTCATTTACTCACCCTGTCATTACTGTTTCCATTTCCATTTGGCAGCTGCTTTACGCCAAGCTGCTTAAATGAAAGGCTAACTTAAATACAGGCCTCTAAAAAAAAACTTCCCACCAGAAAGCAGTGCATGATATTTGTTGGAAGAAATTAAAAAGCCATAACTAATCACCTGTTCACTCAATCACTCAGAAAGGCAGAGAAAACGAAGTTAGTTAGTTGCAGTCAGTATTACCAGTAGACATGAAACATTAATGAAAGCAATCAAGGAGGAACAGCAGCAAAGGCGATCACACCTACAGATCGCTCTACTTAGGAACATCTGTACAGCTGCACCTTCATACAGCTATTTAACAAGCCAGTCTTGTGACAAAAGTGCAATGCAAAAAAATCCTGCAGCTGCGGTTCAAGAGGTTCAGTTACTGTTCGCATCAAACATCAGAAAAAGGGACGAAGTAGGATTTCGGTGACCTTATCCATGGCATGGTTGTTGATATCAAATGTGCTGGTTTGAGTAGTTTAATAACTGCTGATCTATAACAACAGATTATAAAGTTTACACTACAACGGTTCTGAGGGAACTGGAAATGTGTGGATATAAAAGTACACATGAAAATGGCCAGATCACAGAAAGCAGTCACTCTATACAATTATCAAGTGTGCATAATAAAATGAACAGCGAGAAAACACATAGAGGACACACGCTTAGAGAGACTGCTGAGGATGTCCTTATAGCAAGTTAGTTATGAGTAAGTAATTCAAAATCAGCAATGCCAATAAGCTCAAAGGGGTGTTTGTTGATAAAGACGCTTGTGTGTATTCATTTGCAGATTGCCCCAAGCCTCTAAATATCGCTATGATTGCTCTGGGTGTTTGTATGTCTGTGCTCACTATTGGCATTATACTTGCGGTGGTTTGGAAGGTTTTTATATATGTCCATGACCAAAAGGAGGTTGCCAAGTTTGAGGCAGAGAGGACAAAAGCAAAATGGCAATCAGTAAGTAAATCAATTTCTTTTTTCTAAAGATTTGTTGAAATAAAGGAAGAATTTATTTACTTATTCATGAATCCTTTCATTTGACATATTTGTATTTGCAGGGCACAAACCCCCTTTTCCGGAGCTCAACATCGACATTTAAGAATGTATCGTATAAACATACTGTAAGACAAAGAAACGATATCTGCTGACAAGGTTAAAGGACAAACTGATATAATCTACTACTGACTGTACAGTATTTTGCATGGTGTGGTGTGTTTCTGTGTGTTCAAATACATTATAATAATTATATAATAATATATATTATATAATATATATACTTTAGTTGAATTTTCTCAGAGCCAGACTGTGGGAAATATTTTATAGTATTAAATATTTGCTGCTAAAGAAAGATAGCAAATGCAGAATTGTTATGACTGTAATAAGAAAAGAAAAAAAACAATGTATATTTTTAGGTGGGAATCCTTTAATTTATTGATGATTATTCAGGGGAATCCGCTGAAATTGCACAATTTCTAAATTTATTTGTAAAATGTGTGCGATACGTTTTTGTTGCACGGTATCAACACTAGCTGTGTGTGTGGCATTTGTGTTGGCTCCCTGAGCTTCAGGGGTTTCCTCCGGGTACTTTTCTGCACATAGTCTCATTTTATTAGCAAGAGGGCATCTGACTGACATGTAAAGCAACCCATTACAGTTTGTTTTCTTCAGCATCATGTTTAGAGGTGTGAAGATGTAAAGTCATTGTTCCTGAAAAAACAGACTAGCGTGCAAACGTAGAGCGTTTAAACGTTTTAGGAAATTGTGCAAATGTAATGAGCCTGTACCGTGAACGTCAAAACATTTTTTGAGAGTCCTGCATTTAGCTGATCCTCATAAGCAGTGAACAATATAACACACTTCAGAGTGACCTTGAGAATACCGAAAGCGTTTCCAGCTTTGTGTGCCAAATGAGTCAGACATACAACCAATGGTTTGAGACTACAGTCTACCTTCCTTAGTCCAAAGATGGGTTTTAGGATAGTCAGTCTCTCTAATTGTCTGTAATGTGACTACAGGTTACCTACACCTGTGCATAGGAGGAGAAGTAGATACAGAAAATGAATAAATGGATCGATAAAGGGATAGATTTCATAGGCTAGTATATAATTTTCACGCCCACGGACAATATCCGCCAAGTTGGCCGCAAGAGGACGGCGTCGAGAAACCGTACAAAACGGGCGTGTACTGTGTGTTTGTGTGTGTGTGTGTGTGTGTGTGTGTGTCTGTGTGTGTGTGTGTAATTCCCACCTCTTCTCTGTCCTGATCACACACTCCTGCAAGCACTCACCTCATCACCAAACAGAGTATAAATACCCTTCACTCTTTTCTCTCTGTGTGTGTCATTGTCAGTATCGGTGTTTCGTGCTTCTTGTCACAGTGTTGGGTTTGTGTTAGTGTTTAGAGGTCTGTGTTTAGTGTGCTTAATAAAAAGCCATGTTCTCTGCGCCTATGTCGCGGCATCATTACTGCCGCAACTCCACTATTCGATCATCACAATAATAATATGTGCTACAAAAGCGTTTTCAATATTATTACAACTTAGAAAATCATGGTTCTGAAAAGTTAAAGAGGGGGGCTTTATCTGACTGTTGTTTTAATTGTTAAACTGTGAAAGATGTCTTCACCACAGATGTTGACTAATTTCATTTCCTGATAAAACAAGAAGTCAACACTTCTCTTGTTTTCAACTTTTCTTGTTTCTTTGGGTGTGTAACCTTAATTCTTTAAAGTAGTCCCTGTATATTTTGCAGTCTCAGACATACCCAAACTGTTTTTCCCTGTCTAGAAGTGTTTAAATCTAAGGTGTTTATACTTTGGCAGTCTTGCTGACTGGATTTTTATGTAAATGCTAACTACTGTAGGTCAGAATACTGGGACACGTCGGGTTTAGCATGTATAGTACAAGTCTCACTGTTTTTATTTTGTTTTGTATTGTGTGTGTGTGTGTGTGTGTGTGTATGTGTGTTGGTGTTTGAAATAGGGCCTGTATGGTTGCGACACGAAGGCTGAGCCTTTTGTTATTAGTTCATTTTTTAATCTCGAATAAAGTTGGATTTTTGCTGGCAAAGATTTCTCCAGTCTTTTTGTCTTTACACTAAAGGGCAAACGATTCTTTTGGGTGCTGGTAAACATGTACATTAATACGTCTTAGATTAAGTAAAAATGTGTTTATACACAGTAATTTAGTTTTGGAATATTTCGGCGCATGGAGCGCGTGACTGACAGGAACCCGCCCAGAACCGGTCCAAGCTCGTGGGGGAAACCTCGAGCGCCCTGCTACTGCATGCCTGCCTGCTTGTTGAGGCGCTGGCGTAGGGAACCCAAAAAGTTCCAGAAAACTAGAAACAAAGAGGGGAAGCCCAAGCGGAGCAAGGAGTTAGCTCTTCTTTTGTACTTTATTTTAGCCAGCTGTGGAAATGCGACGACTTCATCTAACTTTTCACCAACTAGTTTATGTGGTGGTTTTTGCTTTGCTTCTGGTGACCAGTTACGGCCGCGCTGCTGCTGCTGCTGCTGACACACACTATGAAAACATGGAGAAAAGTCAACTTTCCGATCTATACAGTAAGTCGGTTCCTCTGTGCAAACTATAGTAAACTAATGTATGTGAATTGTTTTATACTATTCATAGTCGTTGTACATTGAGGTTTCTTTATTTCATTTTTTTTGCTGTGGTCTGCAAAATCCATTAGCATGTCCAAGGAGAAATAAACCCGTACAGGGGTTGTATAAATACAAGCGAACTACATTAAGGATTACGAATGTAGTTTGGACACTGCTTGTTAATTGATAAGACAAGTCTTATTATAAAGAAATGTCTGCTGTAGGCGAGAATCATTAACCCGTTTTAAAACACGGCGATGTTGGTCCAATCCGATAGGCTGCAGCAGATCACGTGACCTGTACAACGGTTTAAAAGTTCATTAACAGCGTTAACCCGCTTCATTAGTCCTGAATGTCTGCTGTCTAGTAGATTATTTATTTATATATTTTTGTTTTTGCATCATGATACAGCACGAAAACGCCTGCAATAAGGAATAAAATGTTTGCCGAGCTGAAAGCAGTGTTATATTAAATTCTCATTGATGATACAGTACTATAAATTAAGGCCAGATAAATGAAGTGTGAGAAAATAGACACTGAAATCGGTGCGTGTTTTTGTTTTCATGATTTATGAGGAAACAAATGTGTATAATGACATGGTACACTGGTATTACCACGTTAGCATGTTTTATGGGTCATGAGTCCCCATAAGTAAAATAGCTTTAAAAACATACTAAACAATGTTTTATTAAATGTGGGTTAGGTGCAGGGTAGGGGGATAGCATGTACAGTTTATACACTAAAAAACTATTACACCTCACTAAGATAGCAAAACAAGTGTGTGTGTGTGTATGTGTGTGTGTCGCAATACTGATTACCCTGTAATAGTCTGATTAAATAATTAGTGATATACACACCCACCAACACATACACGCATATAAGCATAAAGCTTTCTGTCACTATCTGTATAAGGACCCAAAAGGACCTTCTCTGGTCGTGGCATAACCTTAAACTCCAGGAACCAAAAAAAAAAACCAAAAACATTTTAGGCTAGTTTTACTTTTCAACAAATCTGAACCTTTTGTTTTATTGTCTTTCGAAAGGTCAAACAAGTCTTGACATGTTTGTTTGAGCTTATTTCCTCCCAGGAATGTGCATGATTTCAAGCACATTGTGAAGCACAGCCCTGTGTGAAAGTAAACATGAATCAATCGCCTTAGAAATATTAGCTGGCTTTGAGTGTATGAGACACCGAATTCTCCAGACACATGCACTCCTTCCATGAATTACATGAATTTAAGGAATATCATTTAGTGATCTGAAGTAAAGAATATGGTCCCAAGTATTCCGCCAGTGGGCTTGTCTCAGTGGTCCACACTTCCAGAGAACTCCCTAAAGCACACGATCAGAACTCTAGTCATTTGTTCAGGGTTTTATATTCGGCCAGGGCTCCTTTCTGAAGTAGTTTCTTGGTGTTTTTGCCAGTAGATGAGAGATTCAATTACTCTTTCATGTCTTTTCACAATAGAGACCTTCACCCTCATGTTTCTTTGAGAACTCTGGAATATCAGGTGATGCGAAATACAATCTAATGATCTTGCTGTCAGATAATGATTTTCCTTCTCCGCGAACACTTTTCTATCTAGTCTTGCAAAAGACATACCTTCAGACTGACTGCAGATGGGCTGGACTACATAGCAGCCTTTATTAGCAAGGAGAGCGTCTGACTAACATGTAAAGTACCCAACCGGTTTGTTTTATTTAGCATCTTTAGCATCAGCAATAGGCTTCACCAACAAAAACGCTCATGCAAATTCATGAGTCTATACCGTAAACTTTACATCATTTGGAAAATCCAACATTTAGCTGATCTCCATAAGCTCTGGGGCTCAGATGGTTAAGTGTTTGGGTTGTTAAGCCCCACCACTGCTAATCTGCCACTTTCTTCTCTGAGCTAGGACGTTAGTATAATAGCTTTGACCCCAGCATCGTAAGATAGCATATGCAGAGAAACAGTTTCACTGTGCTGTACTATATATATGACAAATGATATTTCTATCTTCAAATACATTACACACAACTTCCAGAAATCTGATAGAATAGAATTAAACAGTGTCTTTCGAAATCCTGACAGCATTTCCAGTTTTGGGGATCATACGCATCAGACATTCAGCCAACGGTTCATATCCGTGATGTCGAAGGCTGAGACGAGCCGCTAACATGCGCTTACATGCAAATTGTGTAAATAGTTCAATGAAGTTCCAGTAGAGGCGGTGGTAGAGTGCTAAGCACGCCTGCTTCACAGCAAGAAGGTCATGGGAACATGGGTTCATTCTGTGTGGAGTTTGTATGTTGTGTTTGTGCTGGTTTTCCCCGGGTACTCTGGTTTCCTCTTGCCTCCAAAAACACACATGATTGAGCATAGGTGAATTGGCTACTCCAAATTGTCCATAGGAGTGAATGTGTGCGTGTGAATGAGTGCCTGTCTCTATGTGTTAGCCCTGCGATTAACTGCCGATTGTCCAGGATGTACCCCGTTTCACGCCCTAAATTAGCTGGGAGAGACCCCAGCGCCCCTGTGACCCTGAACAGGATAAGCGCTAGACAATGGATAGATGGATGGATGGAATTCCTTTTAGAGGCATAGGGACAGTGAATGTGGGTGCATTTTTAAGTTTTCTTTTGCTGTTATGTGACGGTTCCCCTCTTATTACAATTACTTGCACATTAGCTCAGGCGCAAACTGATTATATTTTATTCTATGTCTAAGTCCTTTAAATGCCCCAGTTAATCAGCATTCTGTTCAAGACATTGACTTATCTCTGTATTAGACTTATTTTTCTTAACCAGGTTTGCTCTATGTGTGTGTGCCATTATAGATAAAGGTGTATTCCTTCTGGAGAGTGTATCCTTGCGACGCTGTCTCTTCGCCAACTCCTCGAGTGTCTCACTGGCCAGCTGTGATCGCCCGACCGCCAGCATGCTGTGGAAGTGGGTCTCCCGCCATCGACTCTTCAACCTAGGTACCAGCAAGTGCCTGGGCATCAACGCTACGAAGCAGCAATCCGAAGCGGGCATGTTCGAGTGTGACGTTCTCTTACACCCCTTATGGTGGCGCTGTCACGGCCACACGTTGTATGGAACCACCAAGCAGTTACTAGTGGTAATGGGCTCCCGCGTGACAGTAAATAGATCTGTTATGCATGAGTGGAGGATCTTTGGGGAGCTCGGAGAGACGCCTTGCACTTACCCTTACGAAGGTAAATTTAGCTGTTAACAAGTTATTATGATGTCATACAAACAGCTTTAACTCTTATATCGCACATTGAATATACATATTTTTAAACCAATGACAGAAACATGGTTATATATATATTATATATATATATATATGGGCGTGTGCCGATTATGATAATGAAGCCCTCCAGCACTCCAACTGATAAGTGTGATCATGTACACCGCCGGTATGAGCACTGACCGGTGAAATGAATAACACTGATTATTTCTTCATCAAAGCATCAAAGCACTAGCAAAGCTAGTGGGTGGGATATTTTAGTGTTAGTGGGTGGGATATTTTACTGTTAGTGGGTGGGATATGTTACTGTTAGTGGGTGCAATATATTACCGTTAGTGGGTGGGATATTTTACTGTTAGTGGGTGGGATATATTACTTTCAGTGGGTGGGATATATTACTGTT
>JAOUQX010000003.1:15063677-15078358 GCA_028566295.1 Liobagrus marginatus
CGCATCCGTGCAGCACGTGTCTCACTCGTAACGTTGAACTTAAAAAAAAAAAAAAAAAAAAAAAAAAAAAAAAAAAAAAAAAAAAAAAAAAAGAAAAAAATACTTTATTGGTATTGGCCCGGGCGTCTGCCTGAGGACGCTTCAAGACTGCGCATGTGTCACGGTGTTTTCGGTTTCACACACACACGCGCCACTTCTCTCGCTCTCTCTCTCTCTCTCTCTCTCTCACACACACACACACATTCTCTCTCTCTCTCTCTCTCTCTCTCTCACACACGCGAGCGCACGCTCAACCTCACGTGCTCCGGTTCACAGACGCGCGCTTAATCACACACACACCTGATCTTAGTTTGACACCTAATTAGATGGGGGGTTAAATAGAGTGAGTTGTGTTAAGACGGACGCATTTCATTGATTGTAATGGCGATCGTATGTTGGATGTTTTTTGTTGAGAGTTAGGGTAACGGGAGGTTGAGTGTGTTATTCTCTCCTCCTCCCCCCCCACCCCCCTTTTTACTGAATTTACTCATTTACTGAAATAACAATCATAAAGCGGGACGATTGTGGTAAAAAAACAGTTCCTCGGGATCACACGCGCCCCCCCTGGCATCGCTGCGGCGCGCCCCACTATTTGAGAAACACTGGGTTAATGTCTGTCTAGAGAAGTGCGTGTTCTCCTTATGTTCCGTTTTTCCAAGTTGTTTCTGTAGTGGCAGAAGGTTGGGCATGGGTTGGTCACTGGGTGGCAGAACGATGTTTATTAAGACAAATGCTATGCTATGGTAAAACATAGACAAATATGTTATCTACTGTATTTTGTGAATTGTAACATTACTGTATGTCCTTGTCTAACTGTACACTCTTGTATAATTTCTAGGACCCAACTCTCAGCTTCTGACCATTAAAAGCATGGATGAGAATGACTTTGTCACACGGCATGTTGCCGAAAACCCTCTCGCCACTTCCCGAGTGTGGCTGGGGCTAAGAATGAGCACCGAAGGTACAGCGGCAGTGTTGAAAAAGCACTGAATCAGAAATTATTATGTATCTTTTACTCCATCTTGCTTTGCAATAACAGCATAGCATGTGTTCCAAAAATAAACATTATTAGTTCGACTGTTAAATTCCCAGATAATTCTGCGGTGTGGCTGGATGGTAGCGAGCTAGACTTTGCCAACTGGGCTCACTTTCAGCCCCGCCCCGGTTGTGCCATCTTGGTGTCAATGAATGGAACGTGGAGCACAACCAACTGCAACGGGAGTCACAGCCGCGTCATCTGCAAGGCACCTGCCAGTGAGTTGCACCTACTATTAACTTCTCCACTTCGTCTGGTAGACAGCAGTTATTCTAATTCACAGAACGTATCTTAGCAATGCGTTTTCAAGCCAAGTATCTTTTTGTGATCAAATGTTTATTATAAAAATGTGTTTAAAAAAATCATACTAACATGTATACAACAGAATGAAAACATATTTTAGGTATGACCAAAATGAAACACACAGAAGGGCCAGATCCTTAACATTCCCTCCCCACCACCACACCATGCCCTTCCTTTCGCCACCCTTTGCTCTACTTCCACCACCCTGTGACCACCCCATGCCCCTCCTTTCACCACCCAATGACTATCCCATGCCCATTTATTTTCCACTCCATGACTACCCAATGCCCAACCCTCTGCCATACCGTGACCACTCCATGTCCTTCCTTATAACACCCCATGACCAACCAATGGCAAACCTTTTGCCACACCATGGCCATTCATACCTGCTTTCTCGCCACCCAGTGTCTGACCTTTCACCACCCAAAGGCCACCATATGCCCGCCCTTTCTTCTACCACCCTGGGACCACCCCATGCCTTACATGCCTCACAATCCAAAAACCATCCTGAGCTCTTGTTTCTGCCACCCAGTGTCCAATTTCTTGCTACGCTATGCCCACTCTGTGACTGTGCTTCCAACCATTTTTAGTTGTAAGTTGCACCTGGTCTTGTATTATGGGTTCTTTAAAAAAATAAAATAAAAAAAAATAAAAAAGTTTTTGAAAAATGCCTTTTTATTGTTTCACAGAGGACATTTTGTGCCCTGAATTAATCTCCTGTCTCCTCTCCCTTCAGAATCACACGGTACTCCTGTGGCCTTGTTTTTTTTCCTCATCGTGCTGCTTTGTGTCGTCGCTCTCGTAATCTTTGTGGTGTATAAAAAGACGCGGCAGCGCTACTTCTCCACAGTGCGCTACCGGAGGAACTTCGACGAAGTGGACAGCACCAGTATGATCGCAGAGACAGACTGACCGCTGCACTGCACGTACTTGGTGAACAGCAACGAAGCGGGTTCCTGTGCCTTCCAGTGTTCCAACTCGACACATTCTAGCATGCGTGACGAGTCAAAGTGGTCAAAGGTTTATTACTTCACTGGTAATACTGCTCAGCTTAACAGCTGCAGGGTTTGGAATTAATATACTAAAGGAATGATTTTTGTAGATATGCGAAAAAACATGGCAGTTTGTTTTTATTTAGCTTTCTTTCATGACTTTTGTACATTTTTAATAAGAAGACTGACTCATTCAACATGCTACAGTATTCTTTCTGCTTGTTTTTGGCATACCGTAGCATCCTTGGATTGCATTCGAGGCTCAACCAGGTTTTTTTCTTTTGCGCAGGCTTAAATTGCACTATGTAAAAATGATTAACTGGGATTATTTTAAAGCTTGGGTGTGTTTTTCTGTTGTGCATTTAAAAAAACATTTTTTATTTCTTTTCACTCGAATAGCTGATCAAATTGAGTGTTCTATATAAATGATCAAACTACTGCCCCACCAGTTCATATGCAGTCGTACTGCTTTTTGTGCTGGCTCTGCTTTGATCAGTGTTTCCTTTCACACTAAATTTGACAAAGCATTCCACCAAATTTAGCCCATACACACGATTAGGCCCAACTTCACTATGCACAGCTAGATATGTTGTTGCAAAACAGTATACACAATCGCAAATTTTTTTGAGGTGAATTTTGAGCAGCGAAACACCCTGAACGTCTTTACACTGTGTAATAAGATGAATGTATAGCCTGTTATATGAGACGCGGCCTAACAGAGTTTACCTCTATAATTTTATTGCACTCAAACTACTGATATGTAATGCACTTTAAGTTTGTTTTCTTGTGGACTGCTTGCGAATTCAAGCACAGCACAAGAGTGTTTTTATAATGGATTTTTGAGAATAATATTCAGAAACTGCACTTGAGCAAGCACAAGAATGGATGGTGTACATAATCTGTATATACCTTTCAGGCTTTTGATGAACTCCGATTTCCTTTTAGATGTATAAAACCAAAGAGGCTTCTCGAATCACAATTCTGATGCAATGTGATGTGATCCTGCTCAGGTTTCCATAGCGCCAATAACTTCAGCAATTGTTCAACTTTGCAGTGCTCATTTTATTAATCAAACTCATTCATTAAAAATCTGTCTCCATGGTCTGATGTTTGAAGCGTGCTTTTTCACACGTTCTCATGTGTGTGTATATAGGATTAATGCTGTAAAGTGTTCTCAACTACACTATATGGACCAAAATGTTTCATTTTTGCACATGCTGATTTAGTCGTGACGTACTCCTATAATAATCCACACCTTTGGATGTACTAACAAGTGCAGCAGTGTGTGAGGCGGGGTACACCCTGGACAATCAGCAGTTAATCGAAGAGCTAACACTTAGAGACAGACAACCATTCACACTCACATTCACTCCTATGGACAATTTAGTGTAGCCAATTCACCTGTACCCAATCACATGTGTTTGGAGGTGGGAGGAAACCGGAGTACCCAGGAAAACCCCGAGCAAGCACAGGGAGAACATGCAAACTCCACAGAAACACCCTGGGTGGTAATTGAACCTGTGACCTTCTTGCTGTGAGGTAGGAGTGCTAACCACTGGTCTAGCGTTCCCAAAATAAAAAGAAATACAGTGGGTGGCAAAACTGAACCAGGAGATGTAATATAGGACAAGTTAATATTACCAATAGCTATACAAAATTGTTTTTCTGTGAATAAGATGAATGTATGTAAAATAGTGAAATATTATTAATTATACATCTATTAAAGCATCTATGAGCAGGTGCCCAATCCCGTCATGCAGAATTCCAATCCATACCTAACTAAACACACCTGAACCATCTAATCAGTATCTTCTTAGGCATATCAGAAACTTACAGGCAGGTGTGTAAAGGAAAGTTTGAGCTAAATTCTGCAGGACGGTGGCACTCCAGGATGGACATTGTATACCCTGCATGAGAACAGAATAAAACATTTGATATTTGCAGTTGCTTTAATGCAGTTGTGAGCAAGGGCCCAGTCAGACAGAGAGACACTGTGCATGGCTTGACAGTAAGTGTGTTCAAGTTTAAATGTGTGCGATGAAGTATGCATAAGGCCTCATGAATACTGTATAAGGTTAGCTTCATTTTTACCGCGGCACAATAATGACGTCTACGACATTACTTGGCCACTAACCAATGAGAAGCGTAGTGGGCGGGGCTGCACGTACTTGAGAACAAGAGAGATTTACTGTGTTATAGTTTAGCTCTCGACCTCTAGAGGGCAGTAATGTCTAATACATATGAGGGGGGACATTTTATTTAATTTATAATTTGTTTTTAATCTGAAAGCATAACATTTTTGCCTTTTTAATTTGTTTGTAATTATTATTTACTTTTTATATTATAGAATATTATTATTTATTATTTGTTTGCTTATATTATTTAAGTTTTTTTAATTAAAAAAATTAAAAACGTTTGTGCAATAAAATAAAATCGGGGATTACAGTGTATAGTTTTATGTAATGATTTCTAAAAATACAAAATTCACTACTCTGCAATAACTAGTGATGAGCATGCCAGGCTTGTTGAGTGCATCGTATATTCGATTCGATTCTCAGAATTGTCGACACTTTCGACAAAAATGGTCAGTGATGGTTCATCCTCACATAGCAATGGCTAATTAATTTGACCCTAAAATCTTACCGTACCATTCTATTGTGTTATTTAACAGCTATTTAACTGTGAAAGTACGACAGATATGAATTGTCTGAAACAGACAGTATCCATGGACGAGCTTCGATTAGAAGTTTCATTTCCATTTACCCTCATTACTTATCATTATATTGCAATACAACCCCCAACTGACTATTAATAACAACAAACTATACAGGGGATAAAATGTTTAAGTTTTGTAACTGTGGGATATTTGTGCTGCAATGCGAGTTAAAACGAAAGAAGAACTCGGTTCATTTATATGATTCGGCTCGCAATAGAGCCAGTTCAAGGAGCCGAATCGTTCAAGCCATGCATCCCAAGTAAACGATGACGATATCAGGCGCTGGTAACTTCATTCTGGTGTTAAAAATAGTAATTGGCAGCTTGTGCAGAAGACAGGGTGCATAAAAGAACCCTAAATGGCCTGACGTATAAAAAATATTTTAGAGAAATGTAACAAGAAAGTATGTTAAAATTTACAAACAAGCATTTTTTTGCTAGAAGCCGTTAGACTATAGCGTTAGCCATCGCTACTTGATGCTTAGTTTCAAAACCGCCGGCCAAATGTGGAGTAAAAGTCAATAATTATACAGAAATTAAGATAATATTGTTGAAATAGATGGAAATGTTTTTAATAAACAGCATCACATCTTAAACCCCACTCCCCCCTTTCCCTAAATGCTGTTTTAATCTGTATTTACCAGCAGAGTCTCTCTCAGACTAACAGGTGACCGTCAGCCACATTCCATGGTTCAACCTGCTCTGCTCTCACATCCTGCTCATCCTTATGCTAACGGTCACTCAGAGAGCGAAATGAGTTTGGAAAATGGAAGTAAACGCTATATATAGTTTGAAGTGTCTCCATACATGGGATGGAAGAGAGAAGCAAGGCTTCATCCGAGTAAGTGGCAGTATTTTTGTTACGGTCAGCAAGACGCTCCCAAGTGCTCTCAGGCCGACCTGACACTCAGCGACGTTCACTTATCCAGAGGTGAGTCGACATTTTTATTAGCAGATATTTCACATTATTCTATTATGAACACTTAACAAACCTCTCACAACTAGTCTGACGTGTTTCAATCAAATACCATGGTTAAAAGTAAAAAAAAAATCATAACGCTCATAATTTCAGCCTTGAATGTTCCTGAACATCTGTTCGTGTGGAACATTAGCAGAAAGTTAGCATACAACTTGTTACTTAGCATTTTCCTGTTAAGTGATTATTTAGATATTTAGACCACAAATGAAAAGTTTTTTCCTTACTCCAAATATAAGTTGTCAGGCAAGACAGTTTTTCTTGTACAGTATTTCAGTAGATATTTAAACTGAAGAAAGTGAAAGCAGTGCAAGATAATACAAGACCTAATACACACAATTAAGCTACTTATGCTAATCAGTCTTAACTTGTGTGCCACTGGCAGTGTCTATCTCTGTCACACACGGAGTATGTATGTGTGTGTGTGTGTGCGTGTGTAAAACTGGAAAATCTTTAGTCAGTGGACATTTTTATGCAACCGTTCTACAAACAGGAAATGAATCTTGAACAGGTGACCTTTTAGACACAATATATCTAAATTGTTTATTTGTGCTTCTGATAAAGCCACACCCGTTTTATAGCCATCTATCTGAATAATCCGGTCTACATTCATTCCTAGATTCCTGTGTGTGGTGCTTTCGATTAAAATGGCCTGCTTTTTTTTCCTTTTTAAATTCATGCGAGTTTTTATTTAAAGGCAGGGTTAGGAGATTTTGTTCAAAAACATTTTTTGATCTTCTGGTTAAAATTCTTTTCACATCTTGATAGCAATCTTTGAGTTAAGCGTTCTAAATGTACTTATATGTATTTATATTGTCTGTGGAAGGTGTAGGACCCAAAAAACTTCGTCCAATCAAAACGTTCAGTCCAAACATTGATAGGCTGTCCTAGCTGCCTTTTAACATATCTATTTGTATATCTCTGTGAACCCTGTTCACGCAGTCAGCTACATCATCAGCATTTTCCTGCTATAAACTTGCTGCATGCAATTATGTTTTTAAAAGTTGCTAACATTCGTTATTGTAATATTATGTGCTTTGCAGCGTAATAATTACGCACCAGTGAATCACTGCAGAGATGGCAGGTCTTTTAGCCAAAGCTAGCATGCTATTGTTAGCCTCTCCGAAATCTCCTACTCTACCTTTAAATCAAAGTTCAGGGAAGAAATATTGTTTGCCATGTTTGATGCAGTCAACCATCTCAGTGTGGTTCTAGGAAATAGTATCCCTGTAAATGTTCATAGAATTGACTGTTGTATAATTTCCTGTATCATGTCTCAGAGTGTAGTGTAATGTATTGTATTTCTCTCATACAACATCAGTTTGCCAATATCAACATTGCTAATTAATTAAATAACTTCATAATAAGTCATAGTGTGGTATGTCCTTTATAGTGTGGAATTAGTATAGTCTATTTGCATGTCTATTTAATGTTGTGGAACAGCCACAAAACAAGTTAGTTCTTGTTATCACTTACACAATTATAGCAGTTCTATAGCTAAATTCTAAATCTATAGCATAATTTCTTTTGTCTCAATTAAATATCGTAAGAAAAAAAGGTTTGTTTCTGGGCGATACTGCTTGTTTGAACAGATTAAAAAATGTCCTTACAGAAAGCTTTTGTAAATATAAACAGATATTTATAGATATATTTATAGGGTGTGTCCCATCCATGATCCTGTGCATTAGCTGTTAAGGCTAGTCGCCAATTATTGTCAGAGTCTCTGCTATTAAAACAAATTAAAACACATTTTGTCTAATCAGAATCAATAACTCTGTTGCTATGGAATAAATGTTTGTTTGAACTCATATTAAGACTAAACTTAATTTCCAAATGTGGCTACTTCTTTAAAAATATATTATCTACAGAGTGTAGAGCAAAACGTAGTGAAAACTGTGCTGTACGCTTGGGCCATAAGACAATAAATTACCTACTGGTAACTGTATCACGCTATGTTTTGTCGCTTATTGTGGCTCGTTGCTTATCACTGTGACTTCTCCTTTTATTTAGTTAGTAAAGTCATTTCTTAACCTAATGTTTCATTTTCCCCTCTGTGACTCGCGCCATAAGTTTTAGAATATTAAAAGGTGCCATTAAAAGATGTTAAAAGACATTTTTGACTTTATAGTCTTGTGCATGTTCCTTTGGAACAAGCGGGTGCTGCTGATTTGCTAGATGGTGTTAGCAAAATAGCATCGTATATATTTTTGTCTTGCAGAAAGGTCTTTAACTATTTGGATTTTTTTTTTGCCATATCGCCTTTATCACACAAATATTACTTTATTATTACACAATAATGTTATTACATTAGCACTTGTGTTCTAGGCAGACTCGAGCACTAGATACTCCTGCTTAAACGACATATTGTCTGTTAATCTTAAGTGTACACTTTCAACTCTTAACTGTGCCCTTTATTTTTTATTTATTTATCGTTCATTTAACCAGGAAAATCCCATTAAAATATCATCATTTATTCTTCCAGGGAGACCTGGTCAATATGGCAACAGGCAAAGTTTCACAAAAAGACTATAAACAGACAAGACAATCAACGGGAAAATAATAATAATAATAATAAATCAGGAAATGCTTCGTATGCTGGAATATGCGGAATGAAAACATTTCACTGCATGTATGTGTATGTGATAAATAGGATCTGAAAATGAAAAAAAAAATGAAATGCACTTACAAGATTCATTTAGAACAGATTTCAAGATATCTTTAAAAGCACTCACAAATTTAAGATGGTAATTAACCAAGAAATGCCCTATCAATAAATATATACATGTGCAAATTACTTCTAAGTTGTAAAGATGGCCATTCTACAGATTTATAAAGTATACTGTGTTCTGCACCAAATATAAAACATAATGTTGCCTGATGATCTTTAAAAAAAATGAGCTCATTCCTCAGTATCCGATGATGTAACTGTTGGGTTTTTGTTTGAAGTTGTCCTAACATGCCAACGAGAGTCATGCCGCTTTATCAGAAAACACAGACACAGGTTGGACATCAGTATTCCAGCTCACAACATGTTGTCCAGCAGATCTCATCGAGGTATGGGACACCATGGATTGGACTGAACACTGTAGGATGTGCACATAGCTGGCTTAATAGGCTTACAGCAGTGGCTTTAACTAACGCTGCTTCTCTCTGTACTTGTGACTTGGCACGCGGCCATAGAATTGCTGATTGGTGATGACTGAATGATGCTGTGGACTGTACCGTATAATGCCCAGTGCTCTTGCAAAGTCGTTTAAGTTTGTATAAGGATTGATTAGTACATTACTACTGTTCCTAAGATGCTTCTTAACATTTGTCTTTACAAACTTCAGGTTGTAAGTGCAACTAAAGTCAGTTGCCTTTGCAAAAATAATGTGCATTACTTCCCAAAAAGAGAACAACATTAAGACATTTTGTAATTTATAAAAGAGAAAATATTTGTAATTTCTCAGTATGAGGACACCTGACCGTCTCACCTATTTGCTGGCTCTTTCTCAAAAACTGGAAGAACGCAATTGTTTATAATGTCATTGTATGCCCTGGCAGCCTTGACGACGTAGATGTGCACGCCAAGAAGACTTCGTGGGCTAGGTTTGACATGGCCACCTTTGGGATGAACTCAGACACCAACTGCACCCCAAATCATCTGTCTCTCATGGCTGAATGAAGTTCTAGAATATTAACCAGCTCCATGGTTGGAATGGTCAGGTGTCCATTAAACATTTAGCCATTTAGAGTGTTTTTGCATTCAAAAGTATTTTATCATTACCATTTGGTGCAATTTTGTAGGTTCACAGTCTACTGTGTTAGGAACTTAGTTCTATAGATGAACTGGTCTTTAGTGTTGAGGCATTATAGGCTCTTATTATTTATAGAAAGTATTTTCCTCTTATTTCAAGATAGAAGGTATGAATGCTCTTTATATAAAGCAAACTCGGCTTCATAAGCACTTAATGGCTCACTGGCAATTGTAACCAAGAACTGCTTTGACGACATGCTTTAACTAGCCATTATTTGCACTATAAAATGCTGGATTAGTTTACTGACTCTTTATTGGTTTGGTCATTTGAACAGGAAATCAAGCACTAAGTCAACTAAGAAGGAGCAGGTCAAGGCCACTGAGGTTATGGCAGAACCAGCCTACACGGTGCCAGCCTTCAGAGAGAGGTGAGACTGTTGGCAGATTACCAGTACCACTATTCCCGGGACTATTTAAAGAAGTGTCAGAAAGCACCTGAACCCTAACTGTAGTATAAATCATCAGCGTATTCTCTGTATGAATAAATGTCTACCACTGTGTTTGTACATTTATTTAAAATATCTGTATTTCCAAACGGTGTATCTACTACAGTAGGCGTTTAGTGTAAATAAGGTATAAATCATTTGCGGGTTGTTTATATGAATGTCTTGTTTTGTGACTTATTATTACACTTACACCTATTTTAAATGCTCAGGTATTTTTATATACTGTATAAAAACTGTCTACTTCCTTTGTGTATATAGGTAAAATGACAGTAAAAATCTATATATTATATACAGTGTATTATGACACCAGCTTACTCACAGAAGTGTGTTTTCCCCAAACTGTTTCCAGAAGTTTGAATGTTTAAAATGTCGTTGTGTGTTGTAGCAAAACATTATTCCGTCACTGGAATGAAAAGGCATAAACACTGTTCCAGCATGACAGTGAGTCTGTGCACAAAGCAAGCTTCATGTAGGTTTGAGTAAAATAAACTGTAGTGTTTTGTACACAGAGCAATGCCCTCAACCCCACAGAACACCTTTTTCGAAGATCTGAAACACTGGCAGTGACCGAGACCTCCTTGGAATCTGATCTCAACAATGCAGATGTAATATTGTAGCAGAATTTTTTTTAAAGCTATGCATCCAAAATGTGGTGGAAATAAAAGTGTGGAGGTTATAATAGGAGTAAAAGTGAGAGTAAATAGGATCCTAAATAGAAATAGGATGTTCAAAAACACATATGGATGTTATGATGAGGTCTCCCATTACTTTTGTCCATATCGTTTAGGTCTAAGTGTACGTATATTTGTTTTTGTGGTGTAGGCAACCTGAAGGAATGGAGGAATATCAGCGTGTGTCCACTCATCTCGAGAGAAATCTGAAATCCCTACAGGAAGACATGCACAGGATGAGGGTGTCCACTCATGAGCAATTGGTGAATATTGAGATTACAAATGAGGTGAATAGCTTTCCTTCAGAATTTGAGCATTATTTTAGATGATATAAGATTACGCTACGTGGTATCGCTTAAAAAATGCACATATTTCAGTACTGCGACACAATCAAAACCCATTTACAACATTTATCATATTATTTAGACTTACATTCATCTTGTTTATCAAACTGAGCAGTGGAGGGTTATGGGCCTAGCAACAGTTTAATTGAAATGAGAACGGCCCATTCAGGTGTTCTTTCAGATATTTATTAGCTGTTCCTCTCTCTATTACAGGTAAGAGCAATGAAGTACATCAGGAAAGAGCTCACTACTGAGATCCCTAAAGCTCCAGATTTCCTGCTGGGCCTGAGGTCCCATACCGTGTGGGAGAAGACGCCAGTCAAGCTCTTCTGCACGGTCTCTGGCACCCCAACCCCTATTGTCCAATGGTTTGTACTTTATCATTATTTGATGATTTAAAACAGCGTTAAACAAACACTGTGTGTACACGGTTCAGTGTATTATTGAGCTTCAGAAACAATTTTCATTAGTTTGTCCATTCTCAAGAAAACATTTTAGTGTATAAGAATCAAATGCGCTCATATAATCAGTGCAGACGAATCTAATTATCTATTGCGAAACATTCTATAAAAAGTTGTCTTATGCGTTTACAGGTATAAGAGCGGTGTTCCCGTCGATCCTCTGAGCGCACCCGGAAAATACAAAATTGAAAACAAATATGGAGTTCACAGTCTGATTATTAGCAGGTATGAATGTTTGATTTCCACTTGATGGGATAATTGTTAATCACAAAACTAATGTTTCCAGTTTTTTTTCTGTTTGGATTACAGTAAACCATTGACCGTGTCCATTGGCAGGTAACGTTTGCTTATTTTAAAGATGTACTTCCTGATAGACTGTAACTGTTCTGGCAGTTTGAATAATAACATTTTAGGCTTGAAATAAATAAAAACGCCACCAAACTCTGAAAGACTTTCTAATTAATAGGCAGTTAAAAAAAAAAAGACCAGACAAGTGCAATCCAAATGCATAGACTGTAAGTGGCACTCGTCTTAACCAGAGAGAGTTACAGTCACCGTGTCACAGTGAAAGTTTTTTATTTTGGTCTCAGATTGAACCTTCCCTCATCTACAAGACACCTCAGCTGTTCGTTCCTTGCTGCTGAGCCGTGTGTCATTTAATGCCGGAATGCCTGACATCCGAGTCCCATCCACTCCAAAGTTACAGTAGCGGGGACTCTCTCTGCTCTTGTCACCAGTCAAGCCTGAAGCACCTGATCAATTTCCAAAAGCTGTTTTTTTTTTTTAAAGAGATTTTTATCTCAGTCATTTTAATGGCACACAAGCGAGCTGGAAAAAAAAAAAAAGTCAGCACGTGAGCGAGGAAAATGTGCGTTTTTGGCGTCAGGGCAGCTGCAAGATTTTAAAATAGGCGTAGCAGACTTAAGGTCACATTTCTTATTTCTATTCTCACACACTGGCCTCTCCTTTAAGACCAGCACTGCATTTTTAAGATCTCTCTCCCAGTCCAGTGTGCTCTAGCTGTGGAAGGGATCATGTTCCGTACCATGTTGTACACTTGCACATAGGCAACAGTATATGAACATTGTAAGAGATTATTTAAAAGATGGTGTAAGAATATTTTTTCACCTGGTTGATCTGTGCAGCGTTGAATAAGATGTGCTGTGTCTCATCAGTAACACTATACCATTTAAATCTGATTGAAATAAACATTGATTCATACACAATCACAATCAGTTCTACAAAAATTAGGTAGACAGTGGTTTAACGATGCATGCACTGTGGCACGATGCATTGCAATGGAAAAAAATATAATGTAATGCAAGTGCACATGCTTGATTAGCATCATGGAGTTTAACATGGTAATAATTTTGCAGGTAAACAGTTACCCTGAACACCAGAGGTCCCACTCTGTAAAACCCATAGGGCTAAAATATATGGAGCGCATGTGATCGCAGTCTTTCGTGGAGAGCAAGTGATGTCAACTACGAACATGTTATAATGGATAAAAAAGGTCTTTATTAGTTTTCAGACAATACTAAAGGCTGTGGAAGTTTTAGCCATCGTTGGAGCTCGATTTCTGTTGAAGATTATTAAACCTCTGTGGCAATTTTTTATTTAGTTAGTTGCAGAAATGCAAATTGTGTTGCATTATTGATGATTTTAAAAAAGAGCCCTTTTAGTCACATTTTTGCTTTATTTAAATACATTTTGTTCAAAGTATTTTATTCAACTCTTGACCAGTACATCGTTCCAGCTCTTTTTAAATATTTTGGATCATTTGTGTGCAATGAAAGATGTTTATTATGTTTCGGTTTATTTATATCCATCCTATAGTTTGTTGCTTAATTTAAACTGTATACATAATTTTTTTTAGATGCACAATAGCTGATTCTGCTGTGTACAGCGCTGTGGCTACCAACTCCCAGGGAAAGATCACCTCGAAGGCCACAGTCTGTGTGAGAAGTATGATATTCTCCTCTTTGCCCTCTTTTAACCGGTCCTTGCGTCCCTCTTCTCGTGCCTGCATCACTTTTGCCAACCAGTTTGCTCTTATTTCATGCAGGACCTTCTGGGGCTGCAGAGATCTCCTATCTCCCTGGCCAAGGTGAGAGGCTCTGGCTAACACCCAGATCAGAAGAGCCTGCTTGAGATCATTAGCTACAAATAACATCCTCTCTCACTCTGTGTACCATCATAAGGTCTAGATAAGTCATGGAAAATGTGCTTTGTTTACAGCTGATGCAAAAGTTTATGCTTCTGAACAGCGAGCCTGGTAAACAGCTAATGGCTTATCTTCTACGTGTATCCCCAATTATTACATGAGGTCTTGTTAGAGACGCATCAATACTACTGTCGGGTTATTTGTCCGATACTGTGCTCATTTACTTCCTTGTATTTGTAAACATTCTCATACCAACATGCCATACCGTGTGATACAGTGGGAAAAGTGTTAATGAACATGCCAACCTTCACAAAACGTAACTGAAGCTTTTGGAATTTTATAAAAACATGGATGTACTATATAATTTAAGGGTTTCTAATATTGTGGTGATCCCCTTTTGTTGTCAAAACAGCCCTGGCCCATGATGGCATGGATTCCACTTAACACCTGAAGGTGTGTTGTGGTATCTGGTAGCAAAATGTTAGCAGCAGATCCTTTAAATCCTGTAACTTGTGAGTTTTGGCCTCCTTCACTCCCCACATGCACCAATGAGCCTTAGCCGCCCATGACCCTGTCGCTGGGTTCACCACTGTTCCTTCCTTGGACCACTTTTGATCCTTTAAATCCTGTAACTTGTGAGTTTTGGCCTCCTTCACTCCCCCACATGCACCAATGAGCCTTAGCCGCCCATGACCCTGTCGCTGGGTTCACCACTGTTCCTTCCTTGGACCACTT
>JAOUQX010000003.1:15119349-15130267 GCA_028566295.1 Liobagrus marginatus
ATATATATATATATGCACACAGTATATTTAATATAAAGTATTTCCAGTAATAATTGTTTGCAGTAATGTAAAAGTAGAAGGATACTCACTGGACCGCCTCTTGGTCCCACAGGTCCCACTTCTCCCTGCTCGCCTTGTTCACCCTGAAATCAATCGGCCAATTGTCCCTTAGCGGGTGCAAAAAGATCCCCCATTCCAGTGCATCACATGCTAACCATTGTGTTTATTAATTCACAGAAAAACATTTCACAAGACACTTACTTGTTTTCCGTTGTTCCCAATTGGACCTGCCACGCCTGGATCCCCAGTTTTTCCCTACAGAACATCATAAAACATAATGTTGTTACATGCTGACACATAACAGAAATTTCACTTTGTCCATGTATCTGTGGTACCATGTACTACTGAGATTTAAGAAGTGCTATTATAGTTGTCTCAATTTATTATCTACCTGCTTTGGATATTGTTTACAAAGATAAAAACCTACCTTCTGCCCACTATCACCCTTTGCGCCTGGGGTTCCTGGAAAGCCCTAAACAAATTACAGGCAACAGTGACTGTCAGCGTGTTCGAAAGTGTGCTTGTTATTTTTCATCATTTAGGTCTGTTCAAACTGATTCATCATTTATCTTTGAAAGCCATCAATGAACACGAGGCAGGAAACAACCAGGACAGGATGCCATTAGGGAGGGCACCATGCAAACCCAAGCACATGCACTAATAAGCTGTGCAGAAACCAGACAACCCAGAGGAAACCCTGGAGCTGTGAAGCAGCAACAATACCCCACCAGGCTAACTTTTTTCTAACCCTAACTGTGCAGGTTCAAAGGTCATACTTACAGGCAAGCCTTGAAGGCCAGCTTCACCAGGAGGGCCGACTTTGCCAGGGATACCCTGAAAATAGCAACAGTGACTGACTACAGCACCACCGGTGAGCAATACACAAACCCGCTCAAATAAGTTGCAGCATAACAAATGGAGTAAGTTCAAGTTTCTGTTTATGATTCTGTTTAAGATTTTTATGGTAGAATTCATTTTTACCTTAACGCCTGGCAATCCTGGGATACCATCACGGCCATCTATTCCTGGTAAACCCTTTGGGAAAGAAACCAGGAACACTTACTATACTTCCTATTATGCTCATACTGAGATTCATCTATTCTATAATTAACCTTTATACATAAATACTTATATTAATTGGACTTACAGCTTGTCCTTTAGGTCCGGGTAATCCTAAAATGCCTGGAAGACCAAGCGCCCCCTACGAATAAAAACACAATAATTATTATAAACAAAATGATAGCTTATTGATTATTACTTTTTAACTTGCATATTATTTTCATCCACTGCCTAGTGCATATTATTGGATTATGCTATAAATAACTGATAAGGTTATTTTAAAAAGGTAATATATGACACATAATCCTTTCTGGTCATTTGATGCCCCTACAAGACAATGTACTGCATTTGATGTTTTGTTTACTAATACTCACTGGCGCTCCTCTTGGTCCAGTCTCACCCACTTTTCCTCTTTGCCCTCGATCACCCTAAAGAGATGTTCATAAATAAACTATTTAAACAACACAGACTGAACCAAGGAATCCAATGATTTCCAAAATGGCTAAATTGTATGATTGTTGAGGTTTTCTGGAACACTTCATTTACCATTTAACACTTTTGCAGATGTCGGTTTTAATAAATGTTAAACATTGTCAAATACTACAAGGACTCAGACCAGTGCTAGAATTTACAAGCACATGCAAGTTTATTAGGACAGAAGAAAAACAGAGAAATCCATATTTCATCACTTACAGGAGCTCCTTGAATTCCCTGAGGCCCCACGTTCCCATCTACGCCACGAAGGCCCTGTTCGACAAGGTTTGCAGTCATTTGATCGTAAAGCATCCATCATTAAAGCATTTCATTTTAAAGCATTGAATACGGTCATCTTTACCCTGTCACCTTTAGAACCCATCAAACCAGTGATTCCTCTTAGACCATGTGAACCCTACAATTACAACACACACGACACAAAGTGGTTGAATAAACAAGGTTGATACAGTAAAATAAGGATAGTCAATTTAATGACAACTACAATGATAACTCTTTACATGCTTTAAAAAATTATATGTTCAGGAGAAGCACATTACAGGTTTTCCTTGCATGCCAGGCTCTCCGGGGGGGCCTTGTTCTCCTTCTTCACCCTAAAAGAAAATATGATCAACAGCACAACTCAACATGTATTATTTTAAAGTCAGCATAGTATTCTAACAGTTTAGGCGTTGCAGGTGGCCAGCGAACACACAACACGGGTCCAAAAATAAAACTTCTATTTCAAAATACTGGAAAATGCCTAACATCAAACCTGTCAAACATAATCAAGTCCATTTCATAGTTTCATATGCATTACCTTATGTCCTTGTCTTCCTGGTTCTCCAGATTCGCCTTTGACACCTTTGTGGCCCTGCATGGCCAAACAACAAGACACAAGAATCAACATCCTCTTTTTAGTAAACAAAAAGAATTTAATCCTGTTTTCATTAAAGTTCAACTTACCTTCATTCCTGCTAGTCCGTTATAGCCGGTCAGTCCATGTGTGCAGGAATTTGGACACTGAAAACAGAATCAAAACCACAATAACGTTTTGACCATGTGACCAAAAACATGCTGCACACAGTCCTATGTGTGTATACGTACAAAGCACAGACATTTACATCATCAACAATCTGTCATTTTGAAAAATAATTTAAAAAAAATTAAAATCTGTAATTATATGACAGCATCATGACAGTGAAATGTTGGTATCAACTAAAACATTGTAATTGTAACAATGTCTTACCAAGTCTTCCCCACCCCAAACACCAGGCGGGCCCTGAAAAGTTCCCAAGACAGAAAACACATTCTCAGGTTTGACAGTGCTCACATTGGGATGAATGATCTATCTACAACTTATTAGAAAAAACAAAAACTCAAACGTATTTATCCAGTAAACATGAAATACATTTACAGCATTTGGCAGACGCTCCTATCCAGAGTGGCTTACACCCGAACAGTTGAGGGTTAAGGGCCTTGCTCAGGGGCCTAGCTGTAGTAGCTTGGCAGTGCTTGGAATCAAACCCCAGTCTTTGGATCGGTAGTCCAACACCTTCACAACTGAGCTACCACTTCCTCAGTGCTCAATCCAGTGCATTATGAAAAATGTATATACAATATAAAAACACATTTAGGAAGACTTACCCTCGGCCCTGCCTGTCCTGGAAGGCCAGCAGATCCTCTAAGCCCACGGCTACCCTGTCACGCATCACACACTGCATTCAAATATGATCATTTAGTTGACTTGGATAAGACTAGAAATATTTAATAGTCTACATACTGGTGGTCCAGCTTTGCCCAGTTCTCCTGGCAATCCATCCTCTCCATCTGCACCCTTTCATAGACATGTGCAAATCATGGGGCAAAAAAGATGGCTGTTTAAAAAATGTCCTGGTGACTACACGAGTTAAATAAAGGAAACAGTGTTATACAGATAAACTTACAGCTTCTCCATCCTCTCCAACACCCTAGATTAGAAAGAGGAACCAACATGCTGAATCAGTATAGATAGATATAGACAGGTAGCTAGACACACAGACAGGAAGACACACAGACAGATCGATAGATCAATTTATTTGTTTACTTACAGGTTTTCCTCTAGGCCCAGGATCACCAGGGTCACCCTATGAACATGCAATAAATATGAGATAACTCTGACTGGGTCCATATTTTCCCTAAAACAACTTTAAAATACGTTCCAAACAATTCAAACAGATTAAATAACATGCAACATACCTTTGGTCCAATTTGCCCAACTGGGCCAGGATCTCCAACAGGCCCAGTTTGTCCCTGAGGAAATAGATATATTAAAATAATTATTATAACATAAATATTATAATAAATAATTATGAATAAATAATAAATATAATATTATAATAAAAGAATTAAGTGTATAGCTATATTGTAAAAATATAATATATATCATATCTCTAAGTGTTATCCGTGCGATTAGCTGCTGATTGTACAGGGTGTACCTTGCCTTACACCTTAAGTTAGCTGTGATAGACTGCAGCACCCCTGATACCCTGAACAGGATAAGCGCTAGAGAATGAATGAATGAATGAACATACAGTATATGAATGGTCTATTATGTAACAGGCGTTACACTGCTAGTTGGAGTAACTGCACACTGCTTGTATGTATATGTCAGTGCTTAGAACTTTATTA
The DNA here is from genome assembly GCA_028566295.1 of Liobagrus marginatus. Taxonomy (NCBI): domain Eukaryota; kingdom Metazoa; phylum Chordata; class Actinopteri; order Siluriformes; family Amblycipitidae; genus Liobagrus; species Liobagrus marginatus. Next base: position 15,123,610 of record JAOUQX010000003.1, read on the forward strand.
CTATACTGTGGCAAGTATATTATATTATATAGGCAAACATACTTCTTATACAGCATGTAAAGAGAATTGAATAGGAAAGTTACATGATTACATAAGGGAGGAATTCAAGTCCAGATGAAATGAATTCTGGGAATTAACATAACATTAACATACCATTTACATAGAGCCATTTTAGGATTGTAGCTACATTTAGAAAGAGAGAATAAAAATACTCCATACAGAATTGGAACGTATATGCTGCTTGAAGTTCTTTAAGTTTTATCTTGATTTTCTTCTCTTCTGGTAAGGTCAGATTTTAACTTTGTGTACAGTCTGTTAAATCCTACTTCTAGAGTCTGCATCTAGAGTCAGTGTTGGTCTCTTTTAAACAGGTTTGAGTTTGGTGCACTGTGTTGTAATCTATTGAACCTATTGAATATTAATTGATTTAAGTTTATTAAGTGCTATGTAGCACTGTTGTACGTTGCTCTGGATAAGGGCGTCTGCTAAATGCTATAAATGTAAATGCTTGACAGATGTGTGCATGGGGCGGAGCTTAGGCAAAAAGTGGAGGTATAGTTTCCTAATTATTTGCAATTATTTGTATATTTTGTGCTTGTTTTAATTCATGCATGTATCTACTTCACTGAGGAAATATATAACATCTTAGGCCAGTGTCTGATCATTTCTATGACATAATTTGTATAACAATATATATATATACATACAGTATATATTGCTGCCACACCTATCAGCAGTGCTTTCACCTTTACCATACTTTTAGTAAAGAATGTGTTATTATTATTATTATTATTATTATTATTATTATTATTATTGATATCCAATTCCTGTGGGTGGAATATTGTTTAGATAAATTTCTAAACTATTTTTCCTATTTTACTATATTACTAAACTCTAACCTTAACTAAATTAGCAAAGACTGAAAATAATAATATAATATAATCAATAAGAATAATAATTATTAATTAATAACATCTTCATCAACTAGGACTGTTCTTTAAACGTAATCGAGACACGCTTGAGGCAATCCTTCGCTGACAGAACCCTATAAAAACATACATCTAAATAAAATAATAGAAATTCGATTCAAAGATAGAAATTTATTAAAAGTGATAAATTATACTTCAGTAATCCTAATAACCCAAGCAAGGATGTGAAATGTTTCACAAGTTACACACTAACTTTTGCATGCAAATAAGTCAATGTAAATATTTGAGATCGAGATCAAAAGTTCGATGTCTGCGAGTAAAAGAATTCTGATTCATAAATAAGTATTGCAGATGCCGGGTATCTGACTCCGCCCCCTGCCACTTCAGTATATAAGAGACAATTCAGATTTCAGCACTGCAGTGACTGAGCACAACAATCTAAGCTACAGCATTTGAATACAACATAATTAAAATAGAGATCGGAAAAACACCTTATGCATTATTACGATTATGCTTCTTGAACAATAGAATTTGTTAACATATCTGTGCCTAACTGTATCTAACCCTAAAGCGTGGGCAGCACACAGGAGACGTTTTGTCTCAGTCTCCTTTAGCATAAGGCATCATTCCATACAAATCAGTGGCAGTCCAGACCCTCAGCCGTCCTTACACACAAAAAGACTTCTGTCTTCATACAGGGCTCCCATATGGGGGCTCTCTCTTCCTCTCTTTCCTGTTTCTTCCTCCCCCTTCTTCATTAGTCTCACTCTCTTCATCTAATTATTCAACTTGATGTCCAGCATATTTTACTCATACTTCCATAAGTGTTTTTTTCGTCATTTTTTTTAAATGTTAGAGTCTAAGGAAGCTATTGAAAGTCTGCGTGCTCTACAGAGCATCTGTGTCATACCACTACAGCTATAGGACCTTTCAACACTGTTATCAACCAAGAATGCAAATTTTAAGACCTACATCTGCTCCTGGATTTCCTGGTAGTCCATTAGAACCATTTTTTCCATTGTCTCCATTTGGGCCCTGCAATATAATAACGTATAAAGTGTAGGATGTTAAGATGTATACGTGGAAGAAAGGAAGGCATTTGTCTTACACTAAAACTTGATCAACTACTTACTGGAGGACCATCCGGACCAGGGCCTGGACCCCTCTCTCCCTAAAAACACAAACAAATGTGCTCATATTAACGTCACAGAAAAAGATGTCTCTTTGGTGATGAACTGTTTGTTTCAGACCCTCTCTGAAAATGAACAATTACATAAATAAAGGTTTGAATAAAATAGACAATTTCAGAGAACATGTCTACAGTCGAACTTACATCAATGCCATCTATTCCAGGAAAGCCTGGAGAGCCGGGTGGCCCCCTGGGACCAACTGAACCCTTCTAAAACACACAAGGACGCATACATATCAGCAAATCATTATTTAGTAAAGTTGATCATAAAGTGTGGAGTGTTTACTCTCCTGAGCTTATCAACAATGGTTTTCTCAATGCATATTTGAGCCATAAGTGTTTTATTTCACAGAAATCCACTGTAATTCACCCAGCAAAAGAATCAGTTTATTATCAGTACATCTTTGTCTTACTGCCTTACTGTGGGAAACTTGGTCTGGGAAATCGAAATATTAATCAGATACTGGTGTAAAATAGTGGATAAAAATACTTTTATAATATTATTAGGCCATAATTAATTGACTATAAATACGTGTGTTTAGGTTAATATGGTCTAAATCAAATTAAAGGGAAAAAAGCCTTCATTCTTTTCAATAAATTCATTTCATTTTAACACATAACATTAGAGACAGTAAAGTCCTTCACATTCTCTTCAGACTTCATCTGAACAATAAAGTGCAGAATTAAATAACCTATGAGTGTAATTTACCTGAGCTGAACAGATGAGGAATATTTGCAGTAAAATCACCAATAAAGATGCCCGGAGAGTCCTGGCGAACGCCATGGTCTCCCTGATGACTTGGAGAATGCAAAAAGTCCTTTTTGGGGTTCACGCTTTTTCTGTTTCCCCAACTAAATCACCCCATCGTGCGCTGAGATGCTGAAGACTCTATTAAAAGTTAATGTTTATTCATAAGGACGACTCAGCGACGAAACGTGATTGGTGGATGCGTGAACATTCTGTGGGAAAGAGGGCGGAGTCAAAGGCTTTCTGCTAATTCCTGTAGGACGACGGCAATGATTATAATATACTTAACACAAGATGTACTGACTTATTTTGTAAGTATACCTTGTGTCTATTCTTAAATAAATAAAAATCTGAATTCATTTTTCAGTTTAAATTTGTATGCAAGCATTTAAGAAATAATAAATCGCAGTAATCATCTGTGGTAGTGATGTAATCGATAGGGTGGCAGTGACGCGCAGGGTCTTTCCTCCACCCGGTAGGCGGCGCTGTTGTATGTAACCGTTGTCTTTTATGACTGGTAAGAAGGAAAGGCGTCATTTTCAAAGCTGTTTGTAACTGCTTTCTGTTGCCAAGACGGTAGGGAAACATTTCGGTGGGCGAAAAGGTAATGCTATTTGTCTCTTTTTGTGTTTTATTTAAATATATGACTAAAAATAACTAGCTTGTTTGTTTTTATTTCGTGCCTGCTCATTAAAATAAGGTAAAATCGAGTTAGCTAAGTTTGCGAAGTCGCTGTCCATGTTGGGATTTTATATTCACTATATATTATGCAGCAAACGACAATTTGTTCATTAACACAATTACTGGCAGTTATTTTTCGTAATTTAAATTGGAAAAAAGTGGACGTAGGAAAAGCGTAAATGTTCCAAATGTTACTCATTGTTCAAATATGAGCAGTAATATTGTTCCTATTTTTCTGAGCCCTATAGTTTTTTATTCTTTCTGCTTTTAACTCATGTAATCATTTATTATTTTTATTGCCACCACATTTAACTTAATTCCTTTGCTAAATTGTTTGCACTGTTTTCAAGTTTGGATTGCACCAAGTGGCATACAAACTCGAACTCATTGTAGTACAGCATGTCCGTGCTAATGCAAGGATAAGGGAACATTGGAAATAGAGAAACAGTTAAATAGAGGTTTTGAAAAATAGGAGTTAAACTATAGTAATAGCAGGAAAGAGGACGGATATTGGCAGGTAGTGGCAATAAAATGCATTGTTAGAAAATATAAAAAGATAATCTGGCAGTCAGTTTAAATGAATAAATAAACATAGCAAATATAAATAAGTGAATAAAGTGGAAAACATGTCCTTGTAATGTGCAGGATGTGCAATGTAATAGAGTGTAAATTGCCATATAATGTGTGTATATAATGTATACTGTATGTTCAAAGTTCAAAGTTTATTTGTCACATGTACATTATACGTGCTACAACATACAGTGAAATGCTTTAAGTATGTGCAAGGAGGGGCGTGGTAGTTAATAACAAGAAGCAGGTGTTAAACTATAATAATAACTGCAACAACCATAACTATGGGTCAGACTGTGGACTTGCAATGTGAGATTTTAGTTTAACCTATTTTTCATTTCAGCATAAGTATACAAAATATTTTAGCTAACTATCTACAACACTGTATTATTTGAATGTTCTATGACTCTTTCCCTGCTTGTGTGGTTTTAAAATTCTCATTAGGAAATGGAAAACCTCGACTTTTCAGAAGAAGAAATCCAAGAGCAGTTAGCTGTGCTTGGATATAGCAACATAACGAAAGAAAGGCTGCGTGAATTCAAACGAGGTGTTGGAATTTATTTCGTTGTATTTTAAAAACCACTTTTCATGCGCACTTGGCTGCTTCTTACGGAAACCATTGCAAGTTTCTTGCAAGTTTGCAGAAAGTTTAATGATTAGTTGTAAGAAATGTTAATAAATTGTTAACTGGTTTGGAGTGACTGTTTTCCTCTTCAGTTTTCCTGCATTCTCTTTTTTCTGTTACTGTTTCTCCAGCCATATAGATGTGTATATATATATATATGTATGTTGTCTGTCTGTCTGTCTGTCTATCTATCTGTCTATATATATATATATATATACACACACACATTTATTTATTAATTAATTACCTGGTATGACAGTGTTGTGATCCTTGTCGGTTTATAATCGTTATACAATTGAGTGCCCTACTAAAATCTGTATTATTGTTTATACATAAAATGTGAGCATAGTATATTCCTCAATCCTGCCTGTCTAGATCTTGACTTGCTGATTCATCATGAACAGTCCAAGAGCAGCACACCGGCTGAATGGAGCTCACCAAAATCCCATAGTAGTTCATGTAAGAGCCCACCAGCGTTTACTAAAGAAAAAGGTTAGTGGACACATCGCTGACTAAAACAACTTGGATTAATGTCGATGCCTCTCATGTTGCTGATATAAATATTTATTAATATTTGATATATATAAAATTTTATATTTATTTATTTTTTAGTCCAGATACCCAGTGCTGCTTCCAAGTACACCTACGTTTACTCTGGAGATAGGGCAGGAGATCATCACAGACAGGTATGTGCTTACTAAACTTGCATTGCAAGCATGTAAATGAGCAGTTTTTAGCTCTATAATTATTTAGCAAATCAACCAATTGACATTAGTCTGGATTTATTTATGGGTGTGTTTTGAACTCTCAACAATAAGCAGTTCTGCCTGGATGCCCCGCCCCATCCTCTAATCCCATGCTCATTGTTAGGGTAAATAGAGGACGAGTTCATTCAGGATAAAAAAGCTTACATATTCCTTTTCTGCCCAAGAAGCCTTTAACACACTGCAATGCATGATACTCACAGTACATCAGAACGTGAAGTATTGATGGTCACTTCAGTGCTTTGTTTATGTTCAAGGATTTGACTTCAACATTTAAAGATGAAAACTGTGACCGCTTAAACCTGGGGCCTAGTGATTCTTATGTAAAGAACTCAGTGGCGCACCGATGCATCAGACCCTCTATAGCGCCTAATAGGCTTGAGGTCGATGATGACTCCTCGGACAGTTACCCTTCAGGTTTGGGTGCCAGTGAACCTGTAAGGCCCCAACATGACCTTCACACCACAACAAAACCAGCTCTCAAGAGAAAAGTGCTTAGGTAAGAGTTGCTGTCTTTAAAGGTGGAGAGAGAATGAAGTTTATATCTTGGTCTGTTGGGATTCTTTGATGTACATGCCACATAAACTTCTTAAATTTGTATAATATTCGGATGCAGTCCGGTGCAAAAGTTAGTACATCCTTAAGACATAATGTCGTATGTTTAATTAAAATGAAGTTTAAATCAGATTAAACCTGAAAGAATTAATTTAACTGTGTATGTCTCAAATCTTTCATGTAACTAATTAGTTTTTTCTCTCCAGGAAGCATAAGGGACAATCGCAGGTGTGTGACGAGTCTATATACAGTGAAGACTCTGGTAAGTTTACCCAATTTGCTACCAGGGATTAATAAAGTAGTTCTGATTCTAAAGTTTAGCAGCATTTAGACCTACTCTCTGTGGGTCTGTGTTCACTGAATGTTATGCAGTTCTTTAGCCACCATGTGGTGCTGTAGCGCTACAGTCTTTTCATTATGGAGATCCTTTGTTTCAAGTTCAAGTTTATTGGTCACATATACATTGTGCAATACAGCATATAGTGAAATTATTTGGCGACTACCTGGGTGTTTGCTGTAAGTGGGGGGGGGAGGAACATATATACATATATTTATATATATAAGTGGGGGATGAACATATTTATATATTTACATATG
>JAOUQX010000003.1:15159990-15171177 GCA_028566295.1 Liobagrus marginatus
GTGGGGGTGGGTGGGTGTGTGGGGGTGGGTGTGTGGGTCATATTTTTATATGCAATGCTACAGTATTTAATCGTAGTAGTACAATTATACATATATACGCACCCTTGCTAGGATTTTAGAAGTATTGGCCTCTCTGATCCAGTGTTTAATGATAAGTGTTTATTCCTCCCTGGTCCAGACTTACGTTTGTTTGAATCCGATTCGCAAAGTTATAGTCCGTTTCGTCTCTTTTACAGGTTCAACAAAGAGAAACTTCATTCTCTGGTCACAGAAAGGTGCTACCCTGTACGTAAACCATCAGTTTTATTTACCTGTAACTTAATTACTGAACGGATCTTTGGGCCACACCTTTAAGCCATTTGTGTTCGAAGTGTGCTCTGTGTTTTAGGAAATGGTTCGAGGAAACAGGTATAAAACACTGCGCTGGCGCTTTGTCGAGTCTCTAGAGCCGCCACGGTTGGTCCATGCCAGATGCCCGGACATGATCACTAAGGGCAATCTTTACGGCCAAGTAACGATCCGTATGCACTCAAGACAGGTGAGTTAATTAAGCAAACACTTGTGTTGTATAACTTAAGGCAATTTTATATTAATTGTGGGGCTTTTTTCAGACATTGGCAATCTATGACCGATTCGGGCGCTTGATGCTGGGAGACGAAGAGGAGCCCAGAGATGTCCTGGAGTACTTGGTGATTGAGAGACACCTGGTCAACCCATATGGACTCTGGAGGCTACACGGCAAGATTGTGCCAGCCTGGGCACCACCTAAAGATCCCGTCCTTAAGGTTTGTTAATGAGCACAGCACAGTGTAGTGTAGGAATTAATTTTAAAGTCGAAGTTTAATTAAAGGTATAAATATAAGGATAAAACGGGATTATTTCTTGGTCTTTGAGTTGTTACTGTGCAGCATGAGCATGGGTATACAATTTTCACAAATACAAGGTGGTGAAGACCCAAATAGGAGAAATATGCAGACCAATCATTTTATGAGCACTATATTACTGTAGGTGGGTTGGATATATTGCTGTAAGTGGGTTTGATATTGGTTTGCAAGTGAACATTTTGTCCTCAAAGTTGAGGCTAGCAGCATAGAAAAAGGCCAAGCGTAAGGATTTGATCAGGATTGACAAGGGCCAAATTGTGATTGCTAGACGAACACAATATTAGGAAGGTGGTCATAATGTTCTGTTGAATCGGTGTGTCACTGCAGGTGGTTTTTCTTAGTTACTCCGTTCGGGTTAAGCAGAAATAAACATCCGCGAGGACACGATTTTATAATATGAAATATTTGTAATTGTTTGAACACTGACATTGTATAACTAGCTATGGCTAAATGTTCTGTTACTGTAGCATATCTTGTTATTTGAGCACATGGACTTCATATGCGACTCATTTTCTATTACTAATGTGACTTACTATTGCCAGCTATGGTTTGTTTAACCTTGTGCTTGCTGTTTTGTTTGGGTTTATTTATGCACACTAAATGCTTGACCCTGATTGTTTACAGGGGTTAAGAGTTTGGTAGTGTTAATCATGTTTATCTTTTGCCTGATGTCTAATTTTCTCCCAAAGTTTGTGGTTCAGTGCTTTCCAATAGTGTTATTCACAATAGACTTTCTCTTTTATGCCTGTGGTCAGGGCATGAGTCCAGCAATTATCCCTTCCTGTCCCAATCCTTGTTTCATAAAAGCGGTTATATCTTGCTGCTTTAGTGTTGATTCTGCATTCTTTTTCTTTCCACAGACTATTATGATCCCAGGCCCCAAGCTTAAACCAGACGAGGCGTTTGAGGCTCTAAACTATGAGGTGCCTAAGCCCAAAGCAGTGCAGTGGCATAAATAAACCAGAGGGTGGAGTGTTTTCATCTTTTTTTGTCTACCGATTTCCATTATTGACGTGTGAAATAACGTTTGTGAAAGTGTATGACTGACTTTTTGTGGGTGTCCCCACTGACACCATTTCAGGTTTGTACAGCTGTGTGGCTTTATAACGCTTTACAAAAAGCACTTGGTACAGGCTCTCGCAGTACAGTATTGTTTTAAATGACGCATTTAAATTCTCAACATTGCTGTATTTCTTGTGGGTGACATTTATTTGCTGCTTTGTGCTGAGCACACGTCACAAACAATGAAAGATGGTGTCGAACAGCACATCCAGTCCATAAAGTTTAATAGAATGTCAAAATAATTAGCTATAACAAGCGCACAGATAATCACAAGTAAAAACAGAATGTTTGACAAGTGAAATTATCCCATACGATATAACAAAGATGACCTGTTATATGACCATAATATATGTACATAATAAATAATCCAATATATCACGGGTGCCGTTTTGCAATATTTGTGCACACGTGAAGTTCAGATTTTGCACACGTTTAATTTAGTATCATGGACAACCATTACATGCCCAACCTACTATAATAGGATACACTGGGTTTAAATACAGAAATTACTTTTTTTGGTTTGTGGGATGCCAGTTAATCTTTCTAAAGAGCGTGGCGTACAATGACTTGGCGAGTTGCTACTGAGTAAGGCATACCACTTTGCATTTACCATTTCTGTTAACAACACCGTCAAAGTAACTGGTTCTGCAGAGGATGTGCAGTACGTTACAGAGCTTATGTGCTGCCACTGGTAAGAGAAAGCCCATTTTGTGCAACTTCCTTGTTGACTTGACCTTCGTTTATTTCACAGAGGACTGCATCTTCTTCTCCCCATGTCTTGTATTGACTTGAATATGAAGTGGAACACTTGGTCCTTTCGTAATGTAAATATACCATTGGTCTTAACGCATTGCCTCTGTGTGTATGTTCAACGTGTTTTTATTTTAAAGTTATTTTCTATTCATGATGACACTGCGAATTGGGCAGCTTCTTTTAATGACTTGCTGTACACGGACCATGACTGAGGAAACAGTAGTTTATAGGCTAGCTGGTGTGGTTCCGGTTACACTTGTTTGTTACAGGGTCTCCATCACTTCTGTTGTTTCACATGTTGCTAATGGGGCTTTTTTTAACTGTTGGTGTTGTCACAGATACACTTGCTGGTGATGGTGTTTCCTGAATATCTGTTTTGTCTGAAGTGGGACGTTTATTATTGTAAATGGTGTTCAAAATCCTTTCTCTTTAAAGCTGTAGTTCCTCAGTATGGACAGTGATAATAATGAAGTGCAGGTCTACAATCCAGCCCACATCTGCATATAGAAGACTAAAACAAATAAATCATTACATTAGTAAAGTGCTATACTACTACTTCTGTCTTTTCTCTTTTACTCCTGCCTGGCCACTCGATCCTCAAATATCTTCCACTGATATACTATGTGTCTACCTTCTGCACATGCCCAAACCGTCTCAATCTTGCCTCTCATACCTTGTCTCCAAAACCTGTGCTCATTTCTAATCCTTGTCACTCACGATGAAAATTACAGCATCTTTAACTATGCCAACTCCACCCCCTGTCTGTTAGACAATGCCACTGTCTCCAAACATACAGCATAGCAGGTCTCACCCTATTTTTTTTTTTATAAACTTTCCCTTTCACTCTTGCAGATACGTTTCTATCACAAATAACAGCAGCCAATTAAAAAGCTTCTCTACTGGCGCGTATCCTAGATCTTACAGTAGCAGACCGCTTCAGGTGAATTTAGCTGAGAAAATGAATCATTACGTTTTGATGAAAAACTGGACAAACATTTACTTTAACCATAGAAGAGAACTTTTGATATGGATAAAGCTGTGTTAGCGTGCCTGATGATCAGGTCTAAAAAAAATGTCACGCCCCGAAAAGAGCTAGATTTACACAGGGTGAAAGCAGTATCCTACCTTCCCACAGCTACAGACTCAGAAACGTGCAACCTGAACTACATTCGTTTTACGAGTCAAGTGTCATTCGTCGTAAACGCATACATACAAATGACACTTGCTGATCAAAACAGTACAGTATACAATAACAACAGGCCAAGCATATGCTGATGTCTTTGCAAACTTATTGCATTTTTTTTTTTTGCAAAGTGTGTGTGCAATGTGTTTCTTTATTAATTCTAGGGCTTGTATTGTGTTTATGGAAGGATTAGCTATTCAGGACAATTTGAGATGATGCTCATTATATTTTATACTAATGAATTTTCCTATTTTATCATACAGAAAGCATCATCAGTCATTCATTGATTCATTTTCTAGCGCTTATCTGGTTTAGAGTCATGGGGATATAGTGCTGGAGTCTGTCCCAGCTAGCTTAGGCCGTGGGACAGGGTACACAGTGGTCAATCGCCATTTAATTGCAGGGCTAACACTTAGAGATAGACAACCATTCACAATCACTCCTATGCTTAATCACATTTATGACGTTTAGAGGCGGTTTAGGAGAAAACTGGAGTACCCGGGGGAAAACCCACACCAGCACTGGGGAGAACATGCGTTCAGTCATGTTTGTTATTTACCTGACCCAGGAAAAACAGTGCAATTCTGGAAAATATTTTGATATTTCAGTAATAAAGCCTACTTTGTGTATGTTTTTCACACAAGTTTGAAATTCAAATGAACCACCAGCAGGACTGTTTTATTACTGTAATATTGACCATTATTTTATAATGTATCATCAAGCTCGTCACATGACATTTTGCAGTTTTAATGGGACTGTTTGACTGATGTGTCTGTTTCATTTCAGATTTTTTCTTCTCTTATTCATGATACTTATGAACACATGGTTTAGATGAAACATGAAACGAGTTTATTACAGCTTCTAAAGGTTTTTATAATTACATGTTAGTTAAATACATGTAAAGGGTCATCTGCACCAAGTCCACCCAGTGAATTTTGTCCATTTCCACCACTGCGTAATTGCAAAAAATTATTATTTAATGAACATCATACATCATTCGTTGACTTGAAGGTGGTCCAATGGTGGAGGGGAAAAATCTCCAGACTGAAACACAATGGCACAGGAGAACAAACATCATAGGACTACCTGAAAAATGTTACTAGGTAGAAGTACGGTTGTAACCTGGATTGAAATGTAAACAAGGTTCACACTGGAGAATTGGGTCATAGTTCATATAGCATAATAATGAATATGTACATTTTCAGTTTGGCTACTGATAGGAGTATACAGGTTTTTAAAGGAACAGATTAAGGTTTTTAGTTTGAAAACCCCTAACTGCTACTATAACATAATACACTTGCAAATATACACCATATGTTCTCATAAAGCCTCCTTTTTATTTTTTCTACCTCAGATGTTTGGATATAGCGTGATTTGCAGACCTGTCACAATGAGTGATGCTTTCATAGATGCTCCAGATTTTTAGGATTTGACAGCTAGTCTGACCATTACACCTATACATGAGCCTATCCTAAACTGCACACAATGATATAGTCTCTTTGTAAGCTGTAACATTACAGTTCCCTGTCACTGAAACCTGTTCCAACATGACAATGCACCTGTGCACAAAGCACTGTGAATAAAAACATTGTGTGTCATATTTAGAGCGGAGGAACCTGATTGCCTTGCACAGAGCCCTATCCGTAACCTCAACTGAACACTTTCGGGTGAATTGAAACATCAACTGCGCTCCAGACCTCCTCAGTCAACCTGATCTCACTGATGGTCTTGAAGATGAATGAACACAAGTTCTCCCAATCATGCTCCAAAATCTAATGGAAACCCTTCCCAGGTGAAGAATCACAAATGGTATGTCCAAAAAGCACATATAGGTGTGATGGGTATCCACTAACAGTTTGTTTATACAGTGTAGCTAGTTACAGCTATGGGTAGAGATAGTGTACATCAATCATCTCGCTGATGAGTTTGGGCTGTAGATTTGCAGTGGATAGACTAGTACAGTACCACTTACTGTGGTGTACAACTAGTGGCCTCATTTGGAAAAACATTTGCATTTCTAAAACTAAAACAAATAACGCATGGACTTTAGCGTGAAGTGTATAAGTCAGGTGGGAAGATAAAGGCTTCTGCTGCTGTTTCCGCATCAATTTCTTCTGCTTTCGGCTCTGCCCATGTGAAGGTATCGGAGTTATTACCATGCTTAATACTGGATGCTTGTGCTCCTTTAATTTCACATGGAAACAATGCATCACATCGAGTCAGGGGCTGAGCAGCCCTTACGCCTTGTGCAGTATGTGGAATGTTATCTTCTCTCATCTTATCATCAGATTCCAAAGTAGAAACATCTACATGAAAACTTGCGTGGATTGTGGATGTTCCAGAGACATCTAGTTCCCAAGGGCGTGCATGTGCTTGACTCTGAGCTTGTCTTGGTGACTGATCTGTTTCCCATGGACAAATATCAGCATAAGCAGGCTGTTTTTTCTGGACTTGCCTTTCAGGCTCACCTGTATACAATGGAGCTACTTTAACAAGAGGTGTAATTTGTTTTTGCTGTGATTTTAATGGATGTTCATTTGCTTGCCTTGTGCCGTCCCAAATGCAGATTTTGTCATGCATACTTTCTTTTTGTTGGAATGAAGTCTCTTCCTCCTTTGTTATGGTAATACTTTCTGACCTCAGAGATGCCTTTGCTTCCTGGGAAGAGCTGTCTGTTTTTATAGTGGTGGATATTTGTGAAGGCAATCCATCCTCTACTTCTTGTTTTGTATCCAGAGATGCGTCGTCTTTTACCACGGGTGACAGATGTTTAGTCGGTGGATGTGGATTGTGGATTGTTTTCAGTGTCATGACATCATCTCTTTTAAGTAGCTTTTCTGAGTTACATTGACTGGTAAATCCCTCAGGAAAATCCCATGGGCATATATCCATAGCCATAGTACTGGTAGGCTGTTTTGTTAAGAGATGCTTTGTACTGGCTGTAGTTAGACTTATTGAATCAGTGCTCCTGATCATTTCTGAGTATTTTCCAAGTATGTCATCTAATTTCCAGGGATATACGTCAACACACATTTTCTCTTGATTCGTATGTGCATCACACGTTTCCCATGGACAGACATCAGATCGAAGTAACTCTTGTCTCACCTGTTTCTTCATGTCTGAATTAGCATTTACATACATTACTCTCTCAGTTGGTTTTTTTGCCTCAAAAACTAATTTGTCAGAATCCTGTTTAACATTGAAAGTGACCACTTCAGCCTGTGTTTGGCCGGGATGTTGCTCAGCTCCTTTACTATTCATTCTTGATGCCTTTCCTAGATATTCCCATGAACACTTGCTCTGGTTTTCTCCGGTTCTTGTTTGCATTTGCTTGCTGTCTGCTTCCCAGGATTAATCATCATCATCATGAAAACCTTCAAGTTGTAATTCGAGTTGAACTTTCTTCTTCACGTCACAGGGACGAATAGCAGCAATGTTGCTTTGTCGACACGTCCTGTTTGGAACATCCAACGGACACATTGCTGACCTTGGAACAGTTAAATAAGCTTGATGCCAGGAGGGTTTAATGCTCTCGATACTTGGAACCGGAGACAGGCTTTGTTTGCCAATGTTCTTACCTTGTACTATATTTTTATACTCCATGTCCTCTGACTTCCACTGGAATGCATGTGATGGGACATTGCTTTTAGAGTTCCTCTCTGAAGGTCCTCTTATTACTGCTGCTTTCACAAGACAAGGGTTTGATTCAACACAAGTCATCCATCTTATTGGTGTTTGTCGTGTCTTTTTTATTGACTTTACACCACTGCTTAGAGTCGCTGATCTGGTCTGTTGTAATGCACCGTCCTGTTTACTGAGTTTCTTACCGCTATGTTTGCCGTTCTCTTTTTTATCTACCAAGCCCCTTGATAAAAGGATGGTCCGGGTAGCGGAATGAAAAGAGAATCCACAGCGGGCCACTGGCTTCCTAAAGCTATATGGTGATCCTGGAGCACTTAAGGAGATTGGAGGTTTGGGTCTTGAGGATTTGACATCTGAGTTTAGATCACGATCACTCTATCACAGGAGGAGAAGAGGAGGGAAAGTAGGAGGTAAATTCCCACGGGCAAACATATGCTAATGCAGGGGGTGATGTTGGCTTTTCTGTCAGGATTTCTTGTTCAGAGACTTGTTTTTGGTTGGATATGTTTGAGTCTGTAGACTGTTCAGCCTTATCTTTTGGCTTTCTTTTAAAAACAACCGAGGTGTCCACAAAGCTTTTATCAAAAGCCAAAGGATAATCATCTCTGTGTTTTTCAGTACAACTAAACGATTTCTGAATCCGGGTGGAAACTGGCTGAAAAAAGATATTGTCGATGGAGAGGTTCTGTGCACTGGCTGACTTTCTGAAAAGTGGTGCGGTGTCGACGGACTCCATCACTGAGGTCCTCTTGTTTGTGCGGCTTTTCACTGAAGGATTTCTCAGTGAGGTATCCTTTACTAAAACACACTGCTGAATCTCAGTTGATGGCAGCTTTTCTGTCTCATTCCTCATTAGGGCACGGGTGCTTTCAGAAGTAGCCAGACAACATCCAGATCCTTTTTGTCCTTCTTCAGCCCCTAAGGTGTCCTGATCTTTACGGCTACCCTGCCGACTCATGCTGTCCGGGATCTCAGTTATCCGCCTAATAAGGGATCGGCCAAGCAAGTGGTAAGAGCTGCGCTTTTTCCGCAGGTGTGGGTTCCTGTTTTCCATTTTCTTGATTTTGTGGACTTCCAGCTGAGCATAAAGTTTCTTTAGCTCACCCTATTCCCGATGAAAAGAATTAGATTGGGTTAATATTAGAGCGGTACAGACTTTCATAGATGTTGTAGTGATAAGAAAACGGCACAATATCTTTATTAAAAACAATTGGTAGAAATGAAGGGTTCGAAAAGAAAAGCTAAAAATAACAGTTGTAATTTGGGTGAAGTGATGGATGATGAAATAAGTTGTGAACATTTATCATCTTTCAATACTTTTTTTTTTTTTTATCACACATTGTATTATTATAGAGTTAGGCAGACAATAACTATAAAAATGTATAATTGTATACATCATTTGTATGGTGTCTGAGCTTGTGCTGTATAGAGTCAGGGATGTTTACCCGAATGTCATCAGGGTCCAGGTTGTGGTCACTCCAGCAGACAGATGTAAAACTATTATTCAGATGCAATCATGAATGTCGAAGGTCAACGTCATCTTCGCACATCTCTGAAGCAATGTCCTCTTTTCTGAGCTGAGATATGTGAAGAAACTGTAAGACATTGAATCAATCTTGATTTTGACTTTGGATTTATCATCACAAGTACCACAACGTTTGCCGTATGAACACAACTAAAACGTTTCCTTAAATGGGATGTACCTTCGGTAAGAACAGCAGGCCAAGTGTTACACTGATTGTCACATGTATGTGAATGAAGAACAGCAAGAGCATCCAGTCAGGGTGTAGAGATGGCTTTATGAATCTGAGAGGAGAATGAACACATGACTCATATATTATTATATATAATATACTCACATATTGACTGGATGTCCCGCATTTTCATCAGTGTGTGCTAGTTTTTAAATCATCATATTAGCAAAGCGTGCATGCGTAAATTCATTTGTTTTGAGGCATAGTTTCAATCATATCTAACACCGATTCATCAGAAGTGAAGTAGCATCCCGACTCACACAAACGCAGCCATTTTCTCAAATCCTGGCTTTCATTTAATGGTTGAAAAGAAAGGATTAAACACAGTCACTAAGAGACTGTGATAGCTGTCAGTTAAACTGTGGACCAGGTGAGCCCATGTCACAAAACAAAGATGACCATGTTCCGCACAATTCGGTAATGTAAAAACGAATTTAAAAGCTTATAACAAAATCTGCACCACGTCTCCATTGTAGTGTAATGATGTATTCTGGAAGGGATTAAAGGACAAAATATTTTTACTTTAAGTTAAATATACATTTATAGATATACATCACATACCCCATATTTTCCCACACAAACTTAGTAATTGTCCCACATTTGGTCTGTTTGGGGGTGAGCACCCTATCTGTTAGATTTGCTCAGTTTTGCTGATTGAGCAGGTGAACATGACCCTGAGCCCATACCTGAGCAGATGAAAAACAGTGGAGAAAAGCAGCTCGTTGTGTATGGCAATGCCCATGTAGCGAGGCTCGTGATAGGCAAAGGGCACTGACCTCACCGCACTACCGAGGTTGCTTCCCCAGCACAAGAACAGCAGCTCTGCTGAGGACCAGAGACATTGACTGTGGTCATGGCTGTGTTTGTTTCATTTATCCATCCATACAGCCATCCATCCATCCATATATCCATCCAGCCATCCAGCTTCATTAAATAGGAATAAGAATTAATTTTTATAAAATTAGAAAAATTGTGACTGTTTATTTTCTAGATTTTATTCCCCCATAAAATATTTATGATCCAAGTATAAACAAATGCTGTAAATTTCACCATTAGGGTGTGCTACAGGCTCTGTGTGGACAATGGAATTTTATTCTTTTTTGTATAATAATAACAAATGATCATACATGGACATTGATGTTCCGGCCATTGTCTACCGCTTATCCTATTCAGGGTTGCGGGTTAGGGTCACGGCGTGAGGGTTAGGGTCACAGGAGTACACCCTGGACAATCGGCAGTTAATCGCAGGGCTAACACTTAGAGACAGACATCCATTCACACACATTGACACTCCTATGGACAATTTAGAGTAGCGAATTCAACTATGCCCAATCACATGTCTTTGGAGGCAGGAGGAAACCAGAGTACCCAGGGAAAACCTGCGCAAGCACGGGGAGAAAATGCAAACTCCACACAAAAACACCCTGGGAATCGAACCAATGGCCTTCTTGCTGTGAGGCAGTAGTGTTAACCACTCTGCTACCGTGTCGACCCAAAAATTCATTATTTAAGTATAAATGACTGCTTTGGGCATAGTCCTGCAGTTTTTACATACCCATAGCCATCATGTAATCCCACCGGTCCAAATCACACACTCTAAAACTCTGCCCATCATAGGTGGTTAACATAATCAGCAGAGGGATGTTACGGTCCTGGTTCTGAAGGACCCCCACAGTCCAGGAACACAAAAACCATTTCACAGTGAGCACCATCACGCCCAGCATCCTGAGCACACTGGTGCTGGTCATGTAGGGGCCTCTCAGGGCAGTGCATGAGAGGAATACATTCAGAGCCCTGTGGAGGTGAATGACAGCAGGCATATACTATTAAATATATTACATATATGTCAAAGCGAGTGGCATTTAGTAAAAGGAAGGATCTCACCCTCAGACTTTTCAAGCATAACAGT
>JAOUQX010000003.1:15186558-15198008 GCA_028566295.1 Liobagrus marginatus
ATATACCTACAGCATCAAAAGTTAGTTGTTTGTTTATTTTGTTTTAGTTAGTTAGTTTTTAATCTACTGATCTTTTTTAACACAATGTACTGATTGATTTACAGAAAGACAACACAAATGTCTTAGTAAGATGTTGAGTTCTAGCTCTGTACATGATTTTTTAGATGTTTCTCTAAGAAAACCATACAAGTTCTATATAAGTCCCTCCATTAGGATTAATTCTGTGTGCGTGGCCGTGCATGGCTTTCCCTGTGCTTTGGGGCTTTCTTCTGGCTACAGAAGTGAAACTTGTGTTTTCCTCAAATTCATTGTCAAAAAATCTATTACTGAATTAACACGTTCTTACAGTGTTTCTTAAAAGTTGTAGGCTGACTCACATCTCTTAATTGATTGTGGCATGTCTGTAACATTGTGTGAGTGTGTGTGATTATACCCCAAGTGATGGGTTGTCTGCTCTGTGCCCCGAGTCCCCTGGGATAAACCTAAGACAATACAAAATGTATGGGTTGATGGATCTATGGATGATGGGGTTTGTGTTGAAATCTGCACACTCCATAAAGGCCACAATATATAATTTACATCATTTCTATATTTATCAATCCATACTATCCATCCAGCTATCTTATGTTGTGAACGTGGACACGTGGAACGTGTACCCACCCCATCAGGATAGAAATGTTTACTCATAGGATAAAGGTGATAAGTCTCAAAAACTTTGCATTCATTTGTGTTAATCTTCCCTTTAGAGGGAGTTGGGCCTAAACCATGGCAGTATGGCAAAGCCACCTATTTGTCTTTTAGGTTTGTCTGTATTTATGTCCATTACATATTTGGTAAATAACTCTTCATGTTTTTACCAGCCAACCCGGATTAGCAAGGGCCCAAAGTGTCTTTTCTGGTACTGCTTTCACTCCTGTCTTCACCGGTAAGGAACTAAGAACCAAAAAAACCCATGAAAAGCTTCAGTCCGAGTGATTTTAGATAAATAAATGTTCAATTTAGGTAATGGTGTATTACGTATTTTCAAAACCATGACCAGAATAAAGTAGGATCAAGGTGATTTCAAAAGTCTCTAGCCATTGTTGTGTCTTCGTTGCAGGGGAGACAGTGTCGCTGGTGGATGTGGACATCTCACAGAGGGGAAGAAGCTCTCCTCATCCCCCAACCCCTCCTCCACCTCCACGGAGAAGTCTCAGCCTGCTTGGTACACACACACACACACACACACACAAACACACACCTGATCGCATTCTTTTCCTGGCCTAGATTCTATCTCTCGCTATCTTTCTGTCTCTGTCCTTTAGCTTATCTAATATGTCGTATACTGTGTGCCATTTTTGTTGACATTCTCAGTACGTCTGTCTCACCTCCATCTCGCCAGGAATCTCTTCACATATTCCTTTCCTTTTGTCTTGTTTTGCTCTGGCTGCGTGCTATTACAGATTCAGAACTCTTATATCAGTCTGTCTGATGTGTGAATAAATTGTAGACCAGCTCTATGAAATGTATTACATTTGTTCGTATGATTGAAAGGGCAGTATCTGTTTACTGACGTAGTCTTACAGTTGATTGTATGTTATTATGATGTCTTTTCTGTTTGCGTAATTTCAATATTTTACATCATGTTTAAAGATGAGATGGTCTGAAAGACGTTGGGTGCAGGCAATCCATCAACATTTCTGTTCATGTGTGAACACACCTGCATTGTTATTCCTAATCATTTAGTAATGTTGGGCAAAATCTTTGATAACGGCTATGCCCCATTCCACAACAAGGGCATTTGAATCTTTTAACATTATAATAAAAGTAATGCGGCAACACGGTGGTTAGCACTCCTGCCTCACAGCAAGAAGGTCATGGGTTCGAGTCCCGTTTCCCATGGTCTTTCTGTGTGGAGTTTGACTATTCTCCCCGTGCTTGAGCAGGTTTTCACAGGGTACTCTGGTTTCCTCCCGCCTCCAAACACGTGATTTGGCATTGTTGAATAGGCTACTCTTAATTGTCCATAGGAGTGAGTGTAAATGGTTGTCTGTCTCTAAGTGT
This sequence comes from Liobagrus marginatus, assembly GCA_028566295.1. Lineage (NCBI taxonomy): Eukaryota > Metazoa > Chordata > Actinopteri > Siluriformes > Amblycipitidae > Liobagrus > Liobagrus marginatus. The sequence goes on from JAOUQX010000003.1 coordinate 15,188,602, forward strand.
TAACCCTGTGATTAACTGCCGATTGTCCAGGGTGTACCCCGCCTCACAGCCTAAGTTAGCTGGGCTTTCGCCCTTAAACAGGATAAGCTCTACACACTAACTCAATGTATTGACCACTGGATAATGTGTGCATTTTAAGATATTTATTAAATAAGACATGTTGAGGTTTACTGCGCCCACAGACGTTTCTTTTTGCTGTTTGTTATAAATCATGCTTTATAGCACAGCATCAACACACTATTCAACCCCCTAATCAAGTCGTTTTCAATATATTCACACATTATTCAGTGCAGAAAATAAAAGCAATTAGAATGAGCAATATTCAAAATACTCTTGTGAAAGTGTTCAGTGGGAATGTAAACTCGCAGTCACCAGTGGGAATGGTTGGTTAATTTCCTTAGCTTGCTGCATCACATTATTATCTTCATCTTAAAGCACAGGTGCCAAACACAAATTCAGGACGCTGCAGCATTTTTAAGCCCTTGAAAGCCGTAATTTATGGCTATCAGATTGTTAACATCTCAATATATATTCTATTGATTAATATTAGGTGGTTAACTTGATTGTTTTAAAGAAAAACAATACATAAAAAAAAAAAGTTCTGAAATGGATTAAGAAGAACTCGCAAGTACTGTATGCTAAGACGTCACACACATGGCCTCATCTTTGCACACCCTTTTCACTATATTGTTTCTAGTGACATTTGGAGTCAGTTACTGAAACACAGCAAACGGCATCCCTCAATGAGTTTGGGAATCTTTTAGATGCAGGATTGATATGCGTGAAACGCAGACCTTGATTTAAACCCGCACTTCAGTCTTGTGTGATGTCCTTAAACAACGTGAGCAGTCTCTGTAACATGGGTCTGGGTTGAATTGTAGGGAAATGTTTAGTAGGTGTGTGTGACGTGTGTATTACTGTGTCTGACATGTGGGTCTAGAGTTTGACATTTGTGCTCCTTCCGGTTTTTGAACACTTGCTACTTTGTTCCAGACGATGTAGGTGGGCCACAGCCAGGGCCTTTCCTAGTGAATGTCATGGGGGCATCCCTGCAGTCTCTCCCCCTGCCTCTTCCTCCTCCTCCCCCCCTCCATGCCACCATCCAGCATAGCCTCAGCCTTAATGGTAAGGGTGTGATGGTGGCAGTGTGTGTGTGTGTGTGTGTGTGTGTGAGACACCTTTTGATCCTAAGAGCTTAATCTAAACCCCCCTCCCCCCTTTTACTCCTCCTCCCCTACTGTCTAACCTTATGTCCTTTGTATGTTCCTTGTTGTGTTCAGATGATTGCAGAAATTGCGCAGCCGAAAGCTATACAGTCTTCATATTGCATGCGTTTGGTTAATTTCTACTACTGCTTGACTACGCCTTTTTGTGCTAATGAAGAAGTGATTAAGGAAATAACAAAAACACTGTGGTTTAAAATATTTATAAACTATTTAGGTCTAAATTTTAGCTGTTTTTTCCTTTTCTAAAACTCATTTTAAAAGTACCAGTATGTATTTGCAGGGGAAATTTTATATCATTTTATAATCCTTAATTATAGTAATTAATAATAATCGACGTACATTATGTTGCGTAAAGGAAATGTGTATGCTGGGATATGTGGAATCAAAGAATTTCACTGTATGTTGTACTGTATGATGTGCATGTGACCAATAAACTCAACTTCAACTTTAACTTTAACTTTTAACTTAAATCCAATCACATAGATCAGTCTGATTTCAGCAAGTGCTACATCCTTACATGCTACTAATCCAAGCTGAGGATTTTTTTTTTTTTTTGTATGAATACTTTAGACGTTCAGGAGTGACTCACGGCACTTTTTCCTGTTGTGAGCTACAGCGTTACTATGAATTAACACTAAGAATCCCAGTTTTCATAACCAAAGTTTGGTGAGTTTCTAATAAGAACTGCATCAGTCTTCATATTCTTGTCGATCACCTCTTTTTCACAGAAATGACAATACCTGTTTTAAAAAAAAAAAAGGTTTTATGAATCACTCCATATTTTTTCTGGTTTTTGAGCCAAAATACAATAGTATGTAATGTGCAAGCTTGCTAATCAGCTTAAAATTTAAAGATAGCAATGGCACATAGAGGAATATGATCTGTTCCCATTTACTTTACTGCAGGAAAGACAGAATGATATAATCTTCAAGCACTCGATGCAACAAATCCAAACAAGGGTCTGTTGTGGTGGCATGCAAAATAGTTCATGATTATTTACCACCATTGCATGAACAAAACGACCACATCAGAACCTAGATAACGGCCCTCTGACCTCATTACAATGGCACCAACCTATAGTGACATAGAAACACGAAAGCGTATTAACTGTCAGCCTGCTCCCTGTCAGACTAACTGATCCACAGCAAAGCCAGAGTGAATGTCTCTGAGTTCGGCTAGATGATGGTACTGCGTAGTAAATAGCATGAAGGCTTGGCAGTGAGCGCACTCCTCGTACAAATGAGTCAGATAGCGTAATCGAACGTTTGAGCACAGGACCGCCAGAGAGTTGCAAGGTATTTTATGCTAACCTTAGAAACAGAAGCTCGCCCACATGCACAGAGCTGGAAACCACAGACTTACAGGAATACAAACATGAGGTTTAAAGACAACGTATTTTCAGGGCAAACCTTTGAGTGTGAAAATGGGCAGAGGTTTTGCAGCGGTATACGCTATGTTGGTTAATGTTTCACTTTGTAGATGTATGTTTAACTATATAGAACAGAAATTGACGTCTGTTTCTCACCATAAGCTTGTTCACTCGCAGGTTTCCGCTACAAATGACCTTACACGCAGACGCACGAGAAAGCCACGACCGTTAAAAACCTATATAGTATATGGAAAAAAATTCATATTTGAGTTCTAAATTTATATCTTAAGCATAATGATATTTAGCTAGAAAGGAAACTGTGTCCCAAATGATTAACCACCCACGATGCATTCAAACTGTGCACTAGATACTCTACTGTCTAACATATGAATTTGATTTTTGTTTTCACTATCGGAAAGTACGTATGTGCAGTTTCCCAATCAATAGCAGATGACCTCAAACGAACGCAAGGTGTTGTTGCTAGCTCTAAAAGAATACTTTAAATTTGATCATGTTGAAAACTAACTCGCACAAGTGCCTGCAAAAAAAATTTCTCATCCAGCATCAACACCTGGGCGCTCTGCCCCTTTTCCACTTCAAAAAAGGAAGCTGCAAGCGTTAAGTGCACAAAGTGTCCAATATTACCTAAGCGTAACAATAGTTACCTGAAATGCACTTCGTTTTGGTGGTATACTACAAAATGCTGTAAAACGGTGCTTCAGTATGCGTTTTGGAACTCACCTGCTGTCACCTGTATTTATTTCCTACTGTCTACAAACACATGTGATTGGGCATAGGTGAACTGGCTACTCTAAATTGTCCATAGGAGTGAATGTGTGTGTGAATGGTTGTCTGTCTCTAAGTGTTAGCCCTGTGATTAACTACCGATTGTACAGGATGTACCCCGCCTCACACCCCAAGTTAGCTGGGATAGACTACAGCGCCCCCACGACTCTGAACAGGATAAGTGCTAGACAATGAATGAATGATAGCTATTTAACAAATCGAGCTAATTTATCGACTGGTATTAAAACAATTTATCTTTTGAATAAAACATTTTTAATAAACAGGATTCAATTTGATCATCCAAATCCCTTATCCGCTTGACAATGACATGAAAAATAATATTCCAAACAGGCATGTGCACGCCTACACATTGCTATCCATTAAGCTTCAACACCTTTAATACAGTGGACGTTTCTGTTGGTTTCCATATTTAGCCAGAAACTGATAAAGTGCAGCACAGTTGCAGAGTGGTTAGCACTCCTGCCTTACAGCAAGAAAGTCATGGGTTTGATTCCTGCCCAGGGTTTTTCTGTGTGAAGTTTGCATGTTCTCCACATGCTTGTGTGGGTTTTCCCTGTGTACTCCGGTTTCCTCCCACCTCCAAAGGCATGTGATTGGGCATAGGTGAACTGGCTACTCTGAATTGTCCATAGGAGTGAATGTGTGTGTGAATAGTTGTCTGTCTCTAAGTGTTAGCCCTGCGATTAACTAGCGATTCTCCAGGGTGTACTCCGCCTAATGCCGTAAGTTAGATGGAGTAGACTCCAGCGCCCTGCGGCCTTGAACAGGATAAGCGCTAGACAACGAATGATGATTAAAAAGAAAACATCTTTAATATATATAAAAATGTACCTTTCTTTTGCAGATGCTTTCTTCCGCGCTCTTCCACACTCTACACCGTCACCGATTGAGACTCCACCTCCAATGAGAGTAGCTCCACCTGCAAACATATGTCCTCTGAGGGGGGTTGATTCAAGCAGCTTCACTGCCAGCCTAAGAGAACTCGAAAGGGTACAGATGGACAATATATTTGTATTCTTCTTCTGAGATACTGTAGCTGTGTCCATCTCGCTGTGCTGCAACTCAACTGGAATAGCTTGTGACGATTACTTATGTAGGTGTGTGTCTGTCTTTCTGCAGTGTGGTTGGTACTGGGGGCCGATGAACTGGGAGGACGCCGAGTTAAAACTCAAAGGGAAACCAGACGGTTCGTTTCTGGTGCGAGACAGTTCAGATCCCAGATACATACTCAGCCTGAGTTTCCGCTCGCAAGGTGTTACACACCACACACGCATGGAGCATTACAGGGGTAACCAGCACACTCAAAATATGTAAAGATCCCTTACAATGACATTTAAATAAATACTGAGGGAAAAAAAGCGCTTTTTTTGCCTTTTCAGGGACCTTCAGCTTATGGTGCCATCCAAAATTTGAGGACCGGTGCCATTCTGTGGTGGAGTTCATAGAGCGTGCCATCATGCATTCTAAGAATGGAAAATTCCTTTACTTTCTGCGCTCGCGTGTACCTGGTAATTTTACTGCAGTGGCCTGTTCATGGGTCTTGAAATGGTCATACCATGAGAACATGGTGCAGGTGAGAAGTGATTTTTAAGTTTGTCTGGCCTCTCTGCTTCACAGGACTCCCACCGACCCCAGTGCAGCTGCTGTATCCAGTCTCCCGCTTCTGTAACGTCAAATCCCTGCAGCACCTTTGCCGCTTCTGTATCCGGCAGCTTGTCCGCATAGACCACATTCAGGAGCTCCCTCTACCAAAGTACTGTTCTGTTTTTATTCAGAGTCTCTCTGACTACTGCTGCTTATAGTGTACTAAAACGTTTTTTTCTTCCTGTTTTGCTCCAGACCCCTCATTTCCTATTTAAAAAAGTTCTACTACTATGACCCAGAGGAGGAGATGTACCTGTCAATCAAAGGCATGCGACAGATGGCAGGTGTGGAGCCAGAGTCTGAGACGTAGCACAAGAGCTACATTTGCTGTAAGAATAATTTTTTAAATTATTGTGTTTATTTACCAAAAATAAAGTGGCAAGTATGATAATCAAGCATGTTTTTCTGTCAGGTTTTCTCTGTATGGATAGCAGATGGAATAGTGCATAGACGTTCCTTCTGCACAACTCTGCCCATAATTCCCTGTCAGTCTTCTAGCAGAAGCCAATTGTCATCATCAGAACGGCTGCTCATTATATTAAGGCAAGAAGGGGTAGTGAAATGCTGGAGTTGTGTCCATAGGAAACTGGCCAGAGATGATCCATTTGGCATTAGACTACTAGGCAGGCACAGAACTGTGAAATGAAATGGATAGAATGTTAAATGTGATCTGGAGTTATGACATAAACCTCCATCTGTAGCTCATAAAAACATTGGACTTTTTAAAATGGACACATTTGTAAATTGATTTTTTTCTTTTGTTCGTTTGTTTTTGTTCCTCCTTGTTATCTTCCTGTACCCTTTTATTTGCCCGGTACCTCAACTGTAACTTTATCAGCCTCATTGCAGGCCATCTTTTCAGTAAAAGAAAGTAAAACGGAAAGAAAAAAAGCCTTGTTCTTCTCCATGTTTAAGAGTTTGTACTGTTAGAGCACAGCATGAGCATAATGTAGAAAATAAGTGAATTATTCATATATCTTTTATCAACCGCCCTTTCCTGGTCCTGGGGTTTCTGGTGCCTATCTATGGAACGATTTCATCTGGCAAGGACACACCTCATGAAAGAAACACAGTAAAATTAGCATAAAAGTTTTCCTTTTGAGGTGGGGTCTGGAACTGTGGACACATACTGGTGAAGCAGCAGTTCTACCCGCTGTGGCACCATGCTGCTTCACAAATTATTCATTCATTCATTGTCTAGCACTTATCCTGTTCAGGGTCGCGGGGGTGCTGGAGTCTATCCCAGCTAACTTGGGACGTGAGGCGGGGTACACCCTAGACAATCGCCAGTTAATCGCAGGGCTAACACTTGGAGACAGACAACCATTCACAATCACATTCACTCCTATGGACAATTAAGAGAAGGCAATTCACCGATGCCCAATCGCATGTGTTTGGATGCGGGAGGAAACCGGAGTACCCAGGGGAAACCTGTGCAAGCATGGGGAGAAAATGCAAACTCCACAGAAAGACCCTGGGAATAAAGCCCATGACCACCTTGCTGTCAGGCAAGTGCTAAAGACAACTACTAAGTGTGTACCACTCTGCCACTGTGCTGCATCTCAAAAAATGTATTAAAATGAACATGAATTAACCTTTATACGAGTTAATGTAAAACAACCAATGCACTCCTCCATGGTATCTGTATAATCAGGGTCCATCAAGCAATCCACACTACTGGGGTTAAATATATTGTAATATTAAATAATTATATTGAACTGGCAATTTTGGGGCCCATCTAACAGTCATGTGAATATTTGAACTACTGTATATTAGTATAATCAGGTTATAAACTATTATCCAAACTGCAGATTACTCAAACAATTGAGAATGTAGTCTTACAACAGTTTAGAACAGTGAGTTACAGCAGAAATGCTATGAAATGACGGGAATGGAGTCAAAATTATTTCTACTTTGGTAAAATTACCAATGTGTTAGAATCAAGGGTAGCATTCTACGGTAATTCAGGCTGCAGCGGATCAAAATGGATGTCAATTACTTTTGATTGATGTATTCCAGCCGGTTCTAACTGGTGGGGCTGGACGTCAGTGAAATACGCCATCCCGTGTAATTGGCTCAGTCTATCTCGCATAGCCCTTTTCAGCGCCCGCCTTTTTGTACTAAACCTCGACAGTCTATTGGATAGGACTGGGCACATTGGCAAGCGCAGTTGTGTTTGTACATTCTATTGGTCAGCTAACACTCAATCACGTAGATTATGTGTTTTGATTGGACAGAACTGCGATCACTCATATTTTCACCATCACGCGGATTGGTCGAAGGTTAAGGGCGGTCCATGGACATGGGTTTTGCTCTTGAAGGTTTAGCGGAGAGCGAATGTCGTCATGAGCGGTGGGTAGGAATTATAACATCAGCGTTTATGTTACTATCTACTTTTTTCAAAAAAAAAGAACCGTACCCTTGTTTACTTGAATACAATGGTGCATTAGTCAAGAGCCAGAGTTATATATAAAAATTGTGTATTACACTGCAACATGCTACACACTTCCGGAATCGGGGTGCTTTCCTGTATCAAAGAGTTCATCTGGCTAGTTCGGGGCTCGATAGCATGCTAGCTAACAAATCGCAGTTAGGATTTACAGTTTTGCTGTTAGGCTGTTCAGAGTTGAGTTTCGATTGTATTTTAATGCATATTATTCGTTGCGCCTGGTTGGTTTGCCTCTTAAATTGAATAGCAGCGTGCAAATCGCAGGACCGATTACCTGAGAAATAAAAAAATACACAAACCTAACATTAGACTTGAGGGCTTCAGCGGCGCTAGCTACATTAGCAGTAACGCGGAGTCGTCTGGTATCCCGTTAGTTTACATTCTGTTTAGCTAGTTAGCTTTGAGTTAGGGTTTGTTTTTAAAAAAAAAATTTGAGGAGGCGCTACAGGCCCGTGCTAGAAAATTGTATGTATGTTTTTACCAGTCACTGAGACAAGCTATAGTGCGCGTTTAGTCAATGCAGTACAGTATTCTGTTTTCGTTAAATGCAGTTAGTAGTTATTGTGGCTGCACAATTTGTAGATGTTGACGCTATGATTAACTTGCATGCCGTTACTAATCCCAGTCATATTTGGTAAGAGTTCTGTTATTTGTGCAGTGAATATAAATTGACATTATTTTGAATGCTTGAAAGCAGTTGTGTAGCTAGTTAGTAATGTCACCCAACTTCTTGTCTACTAGTACAAGCTACGTCGCTTTTTGTGTTTCTTTTTAAAACTGCTAAAGTATTTTTTGTTCATGCTGGCTATTCACATGCAGCGAATATTTAGATCAGTTTGTTTGACCGTAAACGTGCATGAAAGTATTTTAAAGGTTCAGTAGGTGACCCGGAATGCTTGTGTTTGAATGTGGATGCGTTTACTCTCTTATCAGTTTATAGACACTACAGACCATGGAGATCCTGGGGGTGGGGCTTCTTCAGTATGGGTGGGAATCATTCAAATATAGAATTTTGAGACCTAAACTAAAAAAAATAATAATGCTAATCTCACCTAATGCTCCTTGAATGGATTTTCAGTGATCCTCAATTTCACTTCTCAGGACACAGGGGACCACCTCACCACATTATTATCAGGTTTAGTCCAGACTTAAAGAAAACTGTGAACTATGAGTCTGTTTGTTTATTTTTTTCATTGATTTTTAAACGTGTAACATGGTTTCTTTAATTTGTTGATGGAGAGTTTAAAGCCCTTTCTAAATCGCATTTATGTAATTGCAAATGTCTAATTCAACTTAGCAGCTTTTTAAAAGTTGTGTGTCTTATTTTGCTGCTCAAGATCAAAAGGACAGTATGGCCACCACAGTTGCTGTCAGTCCCAGTGAATATCTTCAGCCTGCAACCACCACCTCTCAAGTAAGAAATCACATTATTTACACACAAACAGCATGTGTTATTAACCGTTTAAGACCCATGGGAGCACTGGCGCTACAGACTAAGCGTCCCTGTTTAATAGACGAAAGAAACGGAAACCAAATTGGTAGCACAATACTCCAGTAGAGTTTTTTGTGGCAGGTCTTAAAGGGTTAAAGAGCCTGGTCTTGTGTATGACTTTTGTTTATTTCCTGTCCTTAAAATAGATTTATTTAGCTTGGGAGTCTGTAAAATGAAAGCTAATATTATGCAAGGGTGGCTAGTTATCTCGCACCAGGCAAGCTACCATCATTGGGTCCTTGAGCAAGGCCCTTAACCCCAGGTGCTCCAGGGGCGCCGTTCGTTCTGACTGACCCTGCGCTCTGACCCCAGCTCTACAATAAGCTGGGATATGCGAAATCATTGGTGGGTGATGGTGGCTCAGTGGGTAAGGCTCTGAGTCAGTGATCAGAGGATCGGGGGTTCGAGCCCCGCTCCAGA
>JAOUQX010000003.1:15198108-15209409 GCA_028566295.1 Liobagrus marginatus
AATCAAAGAATTTCACTGTATGTTGTACTGTATGATGTGCATGTGACCAATAAACTCAACTTTAACTTTTAACTTTAGTTAAGTGCCTGAGTACAAAGACAATCAAGGTTTGCAAGAGATGTTGCACTTTATTTTGCTCCTATTTGTCATTGTAGCCACATATCTGCTTGTTCCTGATTTCTAAAAATGCTCTGTTTTTTTGTTTTTTTTTGTTTTTTTGCATGCTTGTTACTCTGACTAGTTAAAGCCGATGTGTTCAGCATGTGTTGTCATTCAGAACCAGTACATTAAAAGCAAAGCTGTTAATTTCATATGTATAGTAATGCTTAATGTGTGTTAATATACATATCAAATGAACAGTTTCACAAATTCAGTAGCGAATAGGGATATCTCTTCTGGTGGTTTAATGAGAAATGAAATTGCATGTGACTAGCTAGCCTATTAAGGTGTTGTTAAAAAATTCTGTCACCCAGGCTAGTGATTTGTTGTCTTTAATTTGAAACCTGACTCAAATATAAATGGATATTTTGTAGGATATTTTTATGTGAAGATCTTAAATGCTTGGACAAGTCTCTTAGTAAATTTGGCTGCAGGACTGCATCTGTTACTGACAACTGTCAGCAGGTGAACGTTATAAATGTAGATACAGGTCAGATTCAATGTCTGCTTTATTTTGTAGGATACTCAGCCGTCACCTTTGGCCCTCCTGGCTGCCACTTGCAGTAAGATCGGCCCACCTGCTGCCCAAGCTCCAGCCAGTGCGCCACCAGCCCAGCCAACCACCCGCCGCCTTCACCCCATCAAACCTGCTCCAATCGCTCCAGCGCCACCCAAGAACCTGGGCTTTCTTTCGGCCAAAGGAAACATCATTCAGCTCCCAGCAGGTGTAGGTTCTTCAGGAAACAGTCCAATTCTTCTAACTATCCAGCCCCCAGCTCGCCCATCAGGTACAGCTACTGCCAACATTCAGTACCAGGTGGTGCCCCAGATCCAAGGAGCTCAGACGATTCAGATGGTACCCCAGGGTGGACAAATTCAGATCATCCCTGGGACCAACCAGGCTATCATCACCTCACCTGTTACAGTCCAGGCAGCTACTCCAAGTCCTGCACAGAAGACAGTCCCCATCAAGCCATCAACACAAAAGCGGAGGCAGAACACCACCACTATTACGCCAACCACTAACATCGTGCATCTGCCTAGTGGACTTGCTCTGCCCCTCAATGCGGCTACAGGTGATGTGGGGGCAACGCAGATTGTCACAGAGTCAGCAGCTGCCTCACCTCGGCCAGTAAAGGGAAAGAGAGGAAGGAGGAAACTGGCTGCTGTAGTCACTCCTGCACTTCCACCAGTCTCACCCCCACCTATAGCTGACCAGGTGGAAACAGTGCTGATAGAAACGACAGCTGATAACATCATTCAGGTAGGTTTATCACCCTATTGTTTTGCCCTTTATAACAACTGAAGCATCATTGTTTTTGTAGGAATGTAGGTAGGCAAGAATAATATGAAAGGAACACGAGACTGTAACACGAGAATGCAATTATTAAATGAGAACTAAAAAAAAAGTCCTTTAAACAAATTATAAGCTAGTAGTTACTGACTTTCTCCTCCTGTCAGGCAGGGAATAATCTCCTGATTGTGCAAAGTCCAGGAGGAAGCCAGCCGGTGGTACAGCAGTTACAGTTGGTTCAGCAGAAATCAGACCAACAGATAGTGCAGATACCACCTCAGGCTCTAAAAGTGGTACAAGCTGCCTCTGCAACACTCCCCCCTGTGCCCCAGCGAGTACCAGCCACCCCCAGTGTGCAGGTGGCTCCATCAGAACCCACCCAGGTATCTCAGCGTCTCTGTTTTCGCTGTAACTGGCAGTTTTATGATTTAATTATAAACTTTTGATGTGCCAACTTTGTGTTACAGGTATTGATTAAAACAGCTTCAGGTGAATGGCAGGCAGTACAGCTGCAGGAGACCTTAGTAGCCACTCCACCTACAACCACTCCTGTCACGTCGTCTGCGGTGAGTAAAAAATCCCAGCCAGGGGGACGAAAAGAGAGGACGCTTGCCAAGATAGCTCCTGCTGGCGGTGGTCTAATAACGCTTAATGCAGCACAGCTCACGTCAGCAGCCCAAGCCGTGCAGACCATAAATATCAACGGCGTTCAAGTACAAGGAGTTCCGGTCACTATCACCAATTCAGGGGGTAAGTAACAAGTTTCAACTGACCCATTTATGGTCCCCAGGGGATAGCGAGTTCAATATACATAAAATTTTCTGTTGTCGTATGTTCTAGTTAATAGTAAAGAGGGTGAATGTTTACATTTATTATTTATTGTTTTCTATTCAGTTACGGGTGTTTATCATCATATCAAAAAGAATGATGGAACAGAGCACTAATTAGCATATTTATTGTGTTGTATTTGCATTCTGCCTAGTGCCAGCTCTTAACATGTGCTTGTTTATCTCCTATTCCCTGCACTCACAATACAGCTGAATTCGCAGCAATGCTGCTACCATTTGCATATTTTTCTGTTTTTGAAGTCAGACAACAGAACGAGTACAAATTAGTGAGCTATAATTAGTTTTACCTACATGTTAACGTTACAAGTTAGCCAGCAGTTACTGCTAAACCATTTCTAAGCTGCTGTTCTGCAAATGCAGAAATCCTGATTTTTATAATTCGACAATTCACCCTACACATAACCTAGACAATGGCTGTGCTGTGGTTTCAGCTATATTTCCATGTACTAATGTCGCACACACTATAAGCTAGAAGTGGCCGAATGGCTTTATGAATGTCTGTATAATCTTTGTTATACTTTTTAGAACAAGTGCAGTATCTGTCTTCTTGGTTCCCAGGACAGCAGCACCTGACCGTACAGACAGTCCAGGGAGCTGGGCTTCAGCTGGGAAGCATGCAGACGCAGGAGCAGCCACTGAAGATGGAGCAGACGCTTACGCTCGAGCTACAGAGTCAACCAGGAGAGAAGAAACGTCGCATGGCATGTACCTGCCCCAACTGTAAAGATGCAGAGAAAAGGTACAGCGGGCCCTGAATACAGTCACAGAAGCGGTGTAAAATATGTAATTTTAAGTAATGTCAAGTTTCGAAATGATAGCAATTATTTTGTATAATCTACAGCTGGTTCAACAATCCCGCATCCTCTGGGTGTCAGTGAGATTTTAATTTAACTAGATATTTGCTAGATAGTTTTCTGTGACTGGAATGGTCAGATAATATCCATATATTTCTATGGATCTGACTGCAACTGCATTAGTTTGTTGGCATGTACACTTGAACAGCAGTAGCATAAGGATGTTTGTTTTTTTGTCTAATGGTAAAAAAAAAAATCACTAATCTGCCAAAGTTTTTCACAACCCTTGCATGAGCATTTTATACGTCTTAGAGCTTTAAGTTTCTGATCGTTCACAAGAATAAAATCTTCAGCAGTCATGGCTTTTAATCAGAGGAGCAGGCAGTGCATTCAGTACGGTTTTTCATTTTTTTTATTAGGTGAAACACAAACTATAGTGTATTTGGTTGTGAAGGCAGTCATCACATGCTGTGAGAATTGAAGTCATGAAATAATGTTTACTTGTTTACTGCAGGCCAGGTGAAGTTGGGAAAAGGAAGCACATCTGCCACATAGTAGGTTGTGGGAAGACCTTTCGGAAGACGTCCCTGCTGCGAGCGCATGTGCGTCTTCACACGGGAGAGCGACCGTTCACCTGCAGTTGGGTCTTCTGTGGGAAGAGCTTCACACGCAGTGACGAACTGCAGAGACATGCCAGGACACATACAGGTACACTACAGTTTATAATATTTTGGCCATATATTATATGCTTAATTACAGTTCTTTGAATAAAAAAAAGTATCATTTAAGTCTATTTTTGCTATGCGTTTGTAGATCTTGTATAGGACACAGCTCAAACCAGGTAGTGAGTCTACTTTTCAAGCAAATTCCATTCATATACAGCCCGTATAACCTATTTATTTTATTTTTTGTATAAAATGAAAAGTAAAAGACTTAAGTCACATGAGCCAATATTTTATCTACAATAGAACATGGATAACATAAATGTTTAAACAGAAAAATGTTACGCTTTTATCCACTAAATGAGTTTATTTCAAATTTGATGCCTGCTACAGGTCTCAAAATAGTAGGGACAGGGAAACAAATGGCCGAAAAAGCAAGAAATTAAAAAAAGATTAATCTGGGAGAACATCTAGCAACTAATGAAGTTTATTCATATCAGGTCTATGACATGATTAGCTATAAAATGGATGTCTTGGAGAGGTAGAGTCTCTCAGGATTAAAGATGGGCAGAGGTTCTCCAATCTGTGAGAGTGCATAAAAAGACTGTGGAATACTTTAAAAACAATGTTCCTCAAATGTTCTGACAAATTTCAATGGCTTTGCAAATGTCATAATCTACAGCATCTAACATCAAAACATTCAGAGAAACTGGAGAAATCTCTGTGTGTAAGGGACAAGGCTGAAGACCTTTATTGGATGCCCGTGTCTTCGGGCCCTCAGACGGCACTGCATCACTCATCGACATTATTGTCCACGACATCACTAAATCGGCCCAAGAACACTTCCATAAACCACTGTCGGTAAACACAATGCGCCGTGCCATCTGCAGAGGCCAACTAAAGCTTCATCATGCAAACAGGAAGACGTGAACATGGTCCAGACGTGCTGTCGTGTCCTGTGGGCCAAGGCTCATTTAAAATGGACCGTTTCAAAGTGGAAAAGTGTTCTGTGGACAGATGAGTCCAAATGTGACATTCTTGTTGGGAATCACGGACACCGTGTACTAAAGAGGAGGGAAACCTTCCAGCATGTTATCAGCATTTAGTTAAAAGGCAGCATCTCTGATGGGAGGGGGTGCATAAGTGCATACTGTATGGGCAGCTTGCATGTTTTTGGGGGAATTTTAAAAGCTGAAAGGTATAAAAAGGTTTTAGAGAAACAGATGCTCCCCCCCAGATGACGTCTATTTCAGGGAAGGCCTTTTGTATTTCAGCAGGACAATGCAAAACCACATACTGCAGATATTACAACAGCATGGCTTCGTCGTAGAAGAGTCCGGGTGCTGAATTGGCTCTTTCACCTATAGAGAGAGAACATTTTGGTGCTTCATTAAACGAAAAATACGTCAAAGACTTTCACAAACTCTTCAGCCACCGAAAAACCTATATTGGGCAAGAATGTGATCAAATTCCAACACCAAAACTCATAACATCGATGCCCAGACATTTTAAAACGTTTTGAAAAGAAGAGGAGAATGCTACACCACATACAATACATGACCCTGTCTGAACTAGTTTGAGACCTGTAGCAGGCATCATATTTCAAATGAGCTCATTTTGTGCAAAAATAGTAAAGTTTCTCAGTTTAAACATTTATCGATGTGCTCGTGAATAAAATATTGGCATGTGATTTTAAAGTATTTTAGTTTTCATTTTAATAAAATTTAAAAAACGTCCCAACCTGTACGGAATTCGGGTTGTAGAGTATTAAGATTGCTAAAAAAGTTTCACACTCTGGTGACTTCTTTTTTTTAATGTTCAAGAGATATATTTGAAGTTAGTTGTATAAAATTTGTTAATTTATGTATTTTATTTTATTTTTATTATTATTTATCTAAATCTATTTGCCACTTCTAAACCTCTGAGAAACAAATGGGGTTCATTGACGGGCGAATTGCTGTACCTTGATAACAGGTTTCAAAACTACCCAAAGAGATTAAGCATCTGTGAAGCAATAAGGTTCAGCATAATTTATGGAATCAAGCAGATTAAGCATGAAGTGCCTGTATATTCTCAAGCTTTTACTTTAAGCATGAACAGTTTAACAGCGGTGACCGTTTAAACGGTTTGTGGACTAGGGTTAGAAAGTTACATGAAAGGAAAACTCAGTGAGCCGCGCGTTTGCCATTGTTTATGCGCCGTATAAACGGCAATAATCAAAATCAAAACGTATCACATTATTATTGTAAAGCTAAGATCATTTTAACACTGCCAGTGTGCTCTTTCGTTATTCATTAGCTGATTATAAGCCCCCTCCCCCACCAATACACACAGACTACTTTTAAACACCTGTCCTGTTAAGTTAAACATTTTTAGTGAAACATAGCATTTGTATACAACCAAACACATTTAATGAGATGGATGTGTGTGAAAATGACTTGTATGGTTCAGTGATCATTGGTTGTATCTGAGCGTCTTAAATCGTTCTCTATGCAGAGCCTATGTCTATATTTGTTCTTTATCCTGGTAAGTGCTGAAAAAGCACTTTCGCAATGGTACGTTGTGGACAAGGGAAGTAATGTTTTGAAAGCACGATCTGCTAAGGCTGGATACTCTGCACGCCGGACAACTTACAAGTCTGGCAGTGAATCTCGTACAGATTTCATTTAGACCCTCCTGCAGAAATGGGCAGGTGCAGTCGAATAACATGCATGCATTACAGTTGGGTGGACTTTTTATTTATTTAAAAAAAAATGTAGCATCCAAAGTGATATAAATTTGATTGGATGTCGTGAATTTTACACTTTTTTTCCACTGCATGAGAAAAAAGGGCAGGTGAGCTGTCAAAGAAACCTGAGCTTCCTTACCGCCTCAGCAGTGCCACTGACTGATCACCTCTGCCACGCTGAATTAAGGCAGTAATTTAAGAGCCAACAAATTATTAGAAATGTTTATTTTTTTTTTTAAGTTGGTCCATTGAAGTATTCTAATTTTGAGATTCTAAATGAGTTGTGTTAGCACCTTTTGTTCGCACTGCTTTGCAACACCGGTTGCATAGCGGCTTGCGTGTGTCTTTTGACTTCCCGTGTTCATTAGTCTCAAATACAAAATAGTTCCAGGCATCAACCAACGCCGGTTGCGGTCCCGCACTCGCCATCTTACTAATGCTATTTAACCTGAGCGAATGAGACGAGACATGTGCTTCGGTTACGTGTGGTGTGTGTGAGTCAATTCACTCTTAAACTGCCAAAAAAGTAGTAAAACCGCCAAAGCTAGGCTGGTTTCGGTGTATTGATACTTTGGGAAATGAGTATTGGTACCGTTCTTTATATTTCAGTATAGATGTGTGTCAATATTTTCGACAACACTAACTAGCACATGTTTTGCTAAGAGTTCGGAATCCAGCCAGCTTTATTAATTATATTACTGTTTTCTTTTTACAGGAGACAAGCGCTTTGAATGCTCAAAGTGTCAGAAGCGATTCATGCGGAGCGACCACCTCACAAAGCACTACAAAACACACCTAAACACAAAGAACTTGTGAACAAAGTTTAAAACAAAAAAACAAAACAAAACAAAAAAAAAAACGCTTGTGAAAGCTTTCCTGGGAAGGAGCAGAAATCAAGTCAGGGTGTCAATGGAGGAAAATCCCTCCTCTTATTTAAATCAGATGTACATGGTGTGTTCTCGTCCAGCCCCTGTGGCGAAGTTGTTCCAGACGAGCCCATGCTCCTATCGCGCCTCATTTTCAACTCCTCATTTGTGATTGGAGCGATGGTCATGTTTCTAGCGTAAGGTCCCCGAACGCCAC
This sequence comes from Liobagrus marginatus, assembly GCA_028566295.1. Classification (NCBI taxonomy): domain Eukaryota; kingdom Metazoa; phylum Chordata; class Actinopteri; order Siluriformes; family Amblycipitidae; genus Liobagrus; species Liobagrus marginatus. The sequence continues at coordinate 15,205,677 of JAOUQX010000003.1, forward strand.
ACCGGGTGTGTAGTTTGGGAAAGTGCAGGTGTTCGGATCAGTTTGTTTTACCTCTACGAGAATAAGAAAGCATACCTCGTGTGTCTGTCACATGAAGTGCAGTACCGACAAGTACTCCAGCCAAGAAGCGCCGATCCGCTCCATACGATCAATTTTAGAGCAGTTTTATGTGTTCTATTACATTTAACCGTTTGACTGGTGTGTAGCAGCTCACGGACAGCTTTTATCATGTAAATGTTTGCTTATATTCAGACATACATATGTACAAATGTAAATGCTTGGACTTGCTCTATATTCCAGCCAGGGTGTATGTTTTCTTTCATGGTTTTTTAGAATTGAAAAGTTTGAAATGCTCTAACCCTCTTTACGTAACACTTTTTCCATTTGTTTTACATTTAACTTGTAACAGCTGTTTAGAGTGAATATATTTTGCTGTGACTGGACAATCATGTCTTCAGTGTGGAAGAACAGTTGATGGACCCCGGTCAGGAGGAAGGCACGGGTTGAAAACTGCAGAAACGTGTATACAGAAAATAGCTGTATCTAAAAGAAGGAAAACAAATTAGCTGCACAATTATTTAGATGGTATGTTCTGGAATTTTTTCAGACTTGGTAATAGAATCTGATATTCAGATGGTAAAGTGGGAACTACAGCTAAAAACAACCTTTTTTTGTAGAAACATGAACGTCATAATTCGTAATCCAGCACAGTTTCATTAGAGAGGATTGTTTTTGACATACTGCCTGAAGAATACAGAGGAGGAAAGAGTGCAAGCAGGTCTGTTTAACAGCCAGATTCTCAAAAGTGCTTTAGGGGGAAATGTTTGTGCATAGCTGTCATGTCTCTGAATACAAGCAGGTGTATCTGAGAGCATTAAATGTTACACCAACGGATGTATCGGCTGTTCTGGCCTAACCTGAAGACTAAGGACTGTATATTGTATATGGGGTGAAAAAGAGACTTTGTATAGTTTCATTCCTGTACTACATAAGTCTATTAGATGACTTATCAATTTATTGTTGCCTTAGAAAGCTTCACTCCCTATTTAAAGAGATTTCTGTATAATTAAATGAACTGCATTTGTAGAGTTGCTTTATCGTTTGCTTAACTTGCATTATGAAATGCCAATTTTATGTGCACTGACCAAATTCAGGGGTTTAGTTTACTGGCTAAATTTGGTATTCTGTTCCTTTAAAATTATTGGCTACTGAAGTCCTATTTTTAATCCCACACATAAAACCCACGACTGTAAGCTAATGATGGGTAACTCTTTCTATTAATATAGAGATGTTAAAACAGGAGAGCTTGCTACTTTTTCTACAGTCAATCCATCTTTCCCAAACTGACAATAAAGCATTCAAGTGAACTTTGTTGCAGTGTTCCTGCAAGTGCCATAATGAACGACAACATAACATTTATAATTTAGATTAATTAGAGGAATCATTTGCATATTAAAGGTGTTCTAGGATCCAATGATCGAGATTACAAAAATCACCTGCAATTCCTTTTAACTAGTTAAGCAACAAAACTAAGAACATGGATGTCTAAAATTGCTTTTATATTGTAGCGTTACTTTATTCTGTCACTGGACCTAAGTTCAAACACTAGCAACATGCCATGCCCCTGAGTGCCATAAAGATAAGTGTAGAGGTTATTATAGGAGTAAGAGTGACACTAACTTTGGAGTAGGATGTTCAAAATATGGAAAATATATGGATGTGATGGTCCGGTGTCTCAATACTTTTGGCCATGTAGTGTATATAATATGTTAAATTAAATTCAGGTTACATTGCCAACAATGTACTTATAAAAGGAACCCAGCAGGTCCTTCATTTCAAAGCTAGCCTAAATCTATAAACCATAGTAAGTGCAAACATTTCACATTTTACAAATGTGGTGAAAATGACCACCAACCATTATTAAGTTATTTATTTTTGAGACAGTTTAGTTTAAATCAAACCTCAATTATTCAAAAACAAATAATTAAAACATTAAACTAATCAATTAAAAATTGATGGGGGAAGAAAGTAAATGCATTTGTTCATACAATATGTTCAGTTGAAATGGCCACGTCATAATGACAGTTCGTTATATTTATTGAGTAGGTAATGTGCAAAGCAAAACCTCAGTCTGTTAACAGTGTTTACATTAGAAGTAAATTATGTCAAAGAACAATATAATGTTCAATATTTTTACTTTTAGTAGCGATATATTTAAGCATATGTTAAGCATTATTTTAAGTCCGGAAGTCGCTTAGGACTTTTATTATGAAAGTGTTACGTGTTGCACTTCCGCATTACTGTTTGCAGATCTACTGCACACTGTTTATAGAGCAGATTCAAGCTTCCACAAAGTAAAATAACAACAGTTTAATGTTTCTTCCCTTCTAACGGTTGTTCAAGGGATGCAAGAGTACAGCTAGCGGATTTATTCCGCTGTCATTACACGGTAACAAGTGTTATTTAAAATGTGCAGCAGCTTATTCACGTTCTTTGCTTATAAAGGCTGATAATTGCATGGAAATGGGATTCAATGGTCGTAAACGGTAAGTTTCGCGTTTTGGATGTATAAACATTAAGATAGAATAGTGCCACCTTCACGTGATTAACTTTATGGCAAAAAGGATTTGGACACCTGACCATCACACCTATATGTGTTTTTAAACATTCTATATCTAGTTTCACACTTCTATAATAACCTCCACGGTTCTGGTAACCGTTTCGACTAGATTGTAGAGTGTGACTTTGGGTGTTCTGCTCATTCAGTCACTTTATAACTAATGACAATAATCACACTAAAGACACTAATGTAGTATGATGACGTCCTGGAGTGCAGTCAGTGTTCCAGTTTATCCCAAAGGTGTTTTAGTGGGGTTTAGTCAGAGTCAGGGCTCTGTGCAGGACACTCGAGTTCTTCCAGTCCAACCATAACACGGCATGTATTCATGGAGCTCAGGAGCTTTGTGCACAGGGTCATTGTCATGCTGGAACACTGTTTGGGATTCTTAGTTGAAGTTGAAGGAATAATGGAATGCTTTAACATCCCAATACATTCTGTGTACTTCCAACTTTGTGGCATTAGCTTGGGGAATATACACTTATGCGGGTCTGCTGGTCATGTCTCTACATAGAAAGATTTGGTTGTATATATGCACAATATTGCGCATAATTATTTACAAAACTCTTTTTGGGTTTTGGAACGTCTTTTGAAAGAATTCCTTCTGAGATTGTGGTCCATGTTGAAATGAATGCATTACTTAGTTCCTGCCGATTTCTCAGCTACATACTCATGCTGTGACTCTCTCGAGGTACCACATCAAAATGTTATCAGTAATACATAAAAACGTATTGTACTGTTTTTAGATCCGGTGAATAAGAAGGCCACTGGAGAACACGGAACGCATTGTCAGGTTCATGAAACCAATGGAGGGACACTTGGAGAGTTCAGGGCCTTCCAGCATCATAACAGAACTCTGTGGCACCGAGGAGGACTGGCCATTTCCTGTGTGGCAGAATGGCACCGTCAGCCCCTGCTTTAACCACATCATATGTGGGTCTCTTGTTCATGCTGTTACTGCAGTGCTCAGTGCCTGTTATCTGAGTGCACCGAGGTAAGATACACACCTTGATGACTGATACAGAATACAGTGAGGCCCCGACTTACGAGTTTAATCCGTTCCGTGACGTGGCTCTTAACTCAAATCACTCGTATGTCAAATCCATTTTTACCATT
>JAOUQX010000003.1:15212777-15223969 GCA_028566295.1 Liobagrus marginatus
CTCTCTCTCTATATATATATATATGTATAGGATATATACTGTGTATATATATATAAAAATAAATATATTTCAAATATAAAAAATTTATAAATCCTTAATAAAAAGTGATTACCAGTTAATTTACAATTATTTAAGGTCAGAAATCGTGTCAGTTGTTTATTTGTGCTTTTTTTTTTTTTCCCAAAAGCTAATGACCGAAGTCATTTTTGGAATCCGAGTTCTCAAGTTCTATAACTGGGAGCAGCACATTGCAGAGAAGATAACTCAGAGTCGCAAAAAAGAACTGAGTCACCTAAAGGCCTTGAAGTATCTGGATGCAGTGTGTGTTTACACCTGGGCAGCTCTTCCTGTCGTCATCTCAATCCTTACTTTCATCACGTACGTGCTGCTAGGAAACACTCTCACTGCGGCTAAGGTGAGAAGGATGTACGCACATTAAATTACATGGGAAGGAGATGGCACCAGGATGCAATCTGGGAAAATGCTCTGGGCAACATTTTGGTTTTGTGACGTCCATGCCTCGGTGTGTCAGAGATGTATTGACAACACTACATGGCCGCACACGATATTAGACAGATGGATTTAATGTTATGTCTGATTCTGTTAACAGCCTGAGGGAAATTGAGTATAATCACTTATAAATTATATATAAAAATTTTATAAACTTTCTTCACCACGCTCCTATTCTGTATTTTGATTTACATTTACAGCGTTTAGCTGCCCTTATTTAGATTTTATAATTTAGACACCTTTATCCAGAGCAACTTGCATTTATCTCATTTAACCAATTATACAGTTGAGGGCTAAGGGCCTTTCTCAGGGGCCCAGCAGTGGCAGTTTGGTGGTCCAGTGAATTGAACCCACAATCTTCAGATCAGCAGTCAAACACCTTAACCACTGAGCTTCCCGACTTCCCCTATTTGATTTGGTTACTATCTAAAAGCAAGTTTGTATGTAAAGCTAACTAGGAGAATCTTCCCTTATGAAAAACGCATAGGGGCGCGGATTCACCTGGGGGCTCCTGATTCTGGCTCTAAAACGGTGTACTGTTCTGCTTGTAGGTGTTCACTACTCTGGCTCTAGTAGGCATGCTCATTCTTCCGCTCAATGCCTTTCCCTGGGTACTTAATGGAACACTGGAAGCCAAAGTATCTCTGGAACGCATCGAGCTCTTCCTCAGTTTGCACGATCAAGACTTCGATGCATACTACAGCCAAGGTAATAAAATTATTTCTAAGAAAAATAATTTTGTACTGTACAGCGGAACAAGCATGACTAGTACTTGTAATTACTGTACTTACTGTATATAGTATATCTATGCAACCAACCCCCTGTACACTTTTTCTCTTACTCTCCCTCACCCCTATTTACAGATAACTTTCGGTCAGTCGTCAATGCATTTCACTTTATGTTGTACTATGTATGATGTACATGTGACAAATAAACTTTGAACTTGAACTAGTAAGAATTTTAACAATTTCACACATTGACAGCACATGCTGTAATGCCACTTAATGCCACTGACCACAAAGCATTCAGATCATTTATCTTTCTAGCAGTTTCTAAAGGAAACATTTGTGGAATTGTGTTTTGTATAAAGCTTTACAGAAATAACAGAAGTCTGCGTGCATCCATTGACCCAGTGAGCAGAGAAAGGCCAGCATTGACGAGTAAACGTTCCTTTAATGAAATTAAAGATCCAGTTAGTTATTTTTAACAATATAATATATTTTTTAATGTATGGCACTTAACCCAGAAAATGTACAAAGCAGCTTTATTAAAACTTGGGAGATTTAGATCCCTATTAAACAAGCCACAATAAAGAAGCCTTGAGACTCAAAGGGGAACCGAGCTGAATAGTAGTTCAGTAGTTCCCTAGTAGAATTGTAAGTTTACAGTTACAGCATTTAGCAGACGCTGTTATCCAGAGCGACTTACAACCGAGCAGTTGAGGGCTAAGGGCCTTGCTCAGGGGCCCAGCAGTGGTAGCTTGGTGGTTGAACCCCCGGTCTTCAGATCAGCAGTCCAACACCTTAACCACTGAGATACCACTCCCTGTAAATCATTAAGTTATACACCTGTAAGAGAGAAAACAGTTGTTAGTGTGTTAAAATGCTGCTCAGTGTGAACATATTGTAAGTAAGTCTGGAGTGAGTGCAGGAAAGTTATGTGTTATGAATTTTAGTGAGGCACGGTCATAAAAGGTGTCTGAGCCATTGGTCATCTGTGTTCATGTGGACCAAAGCAGTGTAAAGTGAGTCATTAGTGCATAAAGCTTTAGGCAGACGAAGGGCATTAGAATTAATCAGGCGCACCTGTATGGAAACATTTATGGATTGAACTCCTTACGTTATCTTTAACTACTTCACACAGAATCTCCTGAGGATCCTCTAACTGTCATTCAGCTGACCCAAGCCAATTTCTCATGGAAGAAGCCCGATCCAGAGTCTAGCTCTGAGGCTGAGGACACAGCTCCATCAGGACGTCTGTACCTTCATAATCTTGATTTAAATGTCAAGAAGGTATGGGATTATAGACACGAAAGCTCTGATGAGCCTAGAAACCTGACATTTCTCTGATATGAATTTAACATTTGCCACATTTTAATATTCTTGTGTCATTTTAGGGCTCTTTATTTGTTGTGGTTGGCAAAGTTGGCTGTGGAAAAAGCTCACTATTAGCTGCCATTACTGGAGAGCTGAACAGGTATTAATTAAATGTTGTCGTTTATAGTAAATTTATTTTAAAACCTGGTTGGACTGTTTTTTTATTATTGCTGTCAGGCACCCAAACTCACACAACAGTATTAAAGCTGAAACTTACTGTACTGCATAGGTAAAGCTCTTTTAAAATATCATAATAATGGTTTACTATGAGGTCATCATAGGGGAGGTTATCTTTAGATTTTTTTGCTAAAGCCTAAGCAAAGCAGAAACTCCATATTTCACACATTCAAACAAATAAATAAATAACTGGCACATGTATTTAAATACCTCATGTTTAAAAAAAAGTTTTCTAAATATGTTGTAACTCTTTAGAGTCAGAGGCATAGTGCATGTCCAGGGTAAAGAACAGGGATTTGGCTTGGTTGCCCAGGAGGCATGGATCCAGCATGCGACTGTGCGTGACAACATCCTGTTTGGAAAGGACTTTGATAACGGCTTCTATCAAGCTGTGCTTGAGGCTTGTGCTCTTACTCCAGACCTTAAAGTAAGCTCATTTTCTTATTTATTTAAATAATTCACACACATCACTTAGGAAAATGGAGCTGAAACTTAGCAGGGTTTCTCACCCCCCCCAAGATTTGGGGTTACATTTTCAGCTCTGTCTGGAATTTGCATGTTCCTCTGGGTACTCTTGATTTATACCCCAATCAAAAGGCATGCGTTGTAGGCTATTCAGAATATCTAAATTGTAAGTACTGTATGTGCTTGTGTCTTGAGTCAATTGAAATTGGGACAGTCTCAATGCTCTGTTACCATTTATCCTACACCAGTCTATATTAAGGGACTTGTGGCACAATATGGAGGATACTCTGGACAGATATCAGCTCATCGCTTGAATGTATGAAGGAATTTACCAGTTGGAGCTGGTTGCTGTCTTTAAAAATAACTTGCAGCATTTTTCTCTGTGGCTTATATAGACAGTCAGAAATTGAACCGGACAATGTATTACTGTTACATGCTGAATGTTCTGCAGATTTTACCAAATGGCGATCAGACAGAAGTGGGAGAAAATGGAGTGACACTCAGCGGAGGGCAGAAAAGTCGACTTGCTTTAGCCCGAGCTGTATATATGGTAAAAACTTCAACTTCTAAAATATTGTACATTTATTTTACACTAAGAACCTTGCTGTGTTATGTAACAGGACAAGGACATCTATCTGCTGGACGACCCTTTAGCTGCGGTTGATGCTGATGTGGCTCATCATCTCATGGAGAAATGCATTCTGGGAATTCTTAGAAACAAGACCAGAATCCTTTGCACTCACAGGATAGAGTTTGTGGAGAAAGCGGATATGGTGATGCTGATGGATGGTGGGACGATCGTACAAATAGGTATCATTCGCCGTACAATATTATTAACTACTGTAGTATGTTGTGCATAATGTGGCCCAAAGTTTGTGTGTTATTCTCCCTTTTGCTGTTGGAGTAAACACCACTCTTTTAGGAAGGCTTTCCAGCACATTTGTAAAGATGCTGTGTAGACATAATTATCATTAAGCTACAAGAGCATTAGTATTAATGAGATCAGACCCTGATTCCAGGTAAGGAGGAGGTCGGGTGTGCAGGGGATTTTGCATTTTAATGCTGGAACAGTGTTTGGGTCTCTTAGACCCAGTGAGAAGACATTATAATGTTACAGTATACAAATCCAAATTTGTGGCAACACATTGGAGAAGAACTGCATATAGATCCAATTGGTTAGGTGTCCATAAATTTCTGCCCATGAAGTGTACATACTGTATAGTAGTATCTAGAGGTGCATATGTAACTCTAGTTGTGTGTGTTTGTGTATGCCATTTGCAAGAATAAACTGGGCAGAGAAACAGATGTTTCAGTTGTTGGATCAGGTTTCTTGTTGGTCTGGTTTGCTTTGTAAAGGAACACCACAGGAGGTCTTATCTCTGGTCAGAGATATACCGATGGGGAGCATGAATGAGAGCAAAGCCAAGGAAAACGGTAATTATTGTATTTTATTACCTTTTACCTAATATAATTCCAATCAGAGCTGAGATGTTTGTTTGCCAATAATTAGATGCCGTTGATAAAAAAGAAGAGCTTACCGATGAGCCAGTTACAGAGGAGGAGCTTCATGTCATAATGGAGGAGCAGAAACAGATGGGCGGCCTTGCCTGGACAATCTATAAGTCCTATTGGAAAGCAGTAGGCGGGTGTATAGCTGTGTGTGTTCTTTTGTCCCTGCTCCTCATGCAAGGTCTGAAAACAGCATTTTGATTTAAGTTAGATAAACAGTCCTGCAATTCTTCACTATGCTCTTATTGCATTACCTTACCACAGGCTCTAAGAATGTGTCTGATTGGTGGCTGTCTCACTGGATATCCAACTTAAAAGCCAATGGCTCTGAGCTGGTGTCTCTGGCTGCAAGTCCTCTCTCTGCACTAATATTATTCTCTACAGACAAACTTGTGTAAGTTAGGATAATTAATAATCAGATTTATGCTGTATTCTGTAAAGTATTTGCAATTCCATTGGTGAGCTTTTCTTTCTGAAAGGTATTCATTTCATTTAAGGTTTCACCACCCAGTCAGAGACTCTGTTGGCAATATGAGCTCAGAGCTGAAGTTTTACATGACTGTGTATGGTTCTCTAGCTGTAGCCAATACGCTCTTCACTGCTACACGTGCCTTCCTTTTTGCATATGGAGCAATCCATGCTGCCACCGTTGTCCATAGACGACTGTTGAACAGTGTGCTTAAGGTGATCTTTAAACTCCTTTTTTTTTTTTTTTTTTTTTAACAATTACAGATAATACCTATGCATTATGCAGATTTTTCCGAATATTAGACCATTATGCGGTGTTTAGCCTTTGCTTTGATTACTGCAAGCGTAGGTTATGTATTAGAGTCATAGACGAAGTGTTTGCAGTGCCAGACAGTATAACAGCAGTTTTGTAATGTATTATCATAATACTGTTATTCGATGAATAAAATAAATAGAAAATTAAGGGCAGTTTAAAATTATAAGAGGAAATATAAGGAGGGGATCTTTAATTAAAGTCATAGAATAAAATAAAGATGTTATTTATCATAGTTGTGTTGGTTTGTACGTTGTTAACTAAGTAGTTATATTCTAGTAGCTTACTCGCAACCCCCTGACAAGTTCATCTATCTAAATTAATATAAGACCCATTTATTGATCTTATATTCATAACTTACTTGAACTGTTTAAATAGATGTTTTCACCTCACCCAGCACCGGCTGCACCAACAACAAATAAATAACAGCAAATAAATAAATAAATAAATAAAAACAGCATGGGTTTTACAATTATTATTTATGAAAAACTACAATACTTGTCTATGAATCATTGCAGTGTCTGATATAAAGCCTTACTAAAACGTGAATGACCATATTATATTATCCTTATTTACTTAATATTGCCATATTTTATTCTTAATTTCAGGCAACGATGACATTCTTTGACACCACTCCTCTGGGTCGAATCCTAAATCGCTTCTCCTCAGACATCTATAGCATAGATGACTCACTACCGTTTGTCCTCAACATTCTCCTAGCCAATGTTTTTGGCTTGTTGGGAATGCTGGTGGTGATGACCTATGGGCTCCCCTGGGTGCTGCTCCCTTTAGTACCACTAGGAGTGCTATACTACCAAACTCAGAAGTTTTATCGACACTCATCCCGTGAACTCAAGCGCTTATGCAGCCTCACCCTTTCCCCAGTCTATTCACACTTTTCCGAGACGCTCAGCGGCCTGACAACAGTGCGAGCCAGCAGACACACTGCCAGGTAGAGAGTCCTTGGAGAGTCATGAGTCTCAATGCAGCCTCATTGTTTTCTCTTTTAGTAAAAGAATCCTTTTAACTTTTAGCACTTAATTTTTAAATATGCAGGTTTAAGAAGGAGAATGAGCGGCGGCTGGATCAGAACCAGCGCTGTGTGTTTATCAGTAACGCTGCCATGCAGTGGCTGGATATTCGACTGCAGATGATTGGCGTCACCGTAGTAACCGGGATTAGTGTAATCGCTGTGATCCAGCACCAGATCGGATCCGTTGATCCAGGTTGGTTCTTGGCCTTCCTTCACTCTAATTACTTCGTATTCACAACAATCAACTGTTCATAAACTTAACTACTGCCAATAAGCAGCAGCAGACCACTGTTGGACCCTTAAGTAAAGCTCAAGCTTAACACTCAACAGCTTAGTTGTATAAATAAGATAAATGTAAATCGCCCTGGATAATCTTCTGAATAATCTCTGGATAATAAAATGCTGTAAATGCAATTATAATACTATGCCATCTGTACTACACATGTACGCCATGCTCTTCTGTCTGACCTGAATACTTGGATAATTGAAGCAAAGCATGCGATAATGATATATGTTAAATGGCAGTGCTTAAGCTTTAAACAATGAGGTCTCAAACCAGCATTGGAGAAATTATCCTGCTAATGGATAGGGAGTGGACAATGTCACATGAGCTTGTGTTGAATGGCTTCTTAAAAAGTTGTAATTATAACGTTTCGGTGATGCTGTGCGAAAACTTAATGTACACAAATACATTATGTCCTTTGGAAAACACAAGAATATAGCAAGCTGTTACTGTTGGGCCTCTGAGCAAGGCCCTTAAATACTAACTGCTTAGGTAGATGTCACTCTGGATAAGGGAATCTGCCAAATGACAGAAATGTAAACGTAATGGAAAGCATTATTTATTGGGTTTTTGCTACAAACTGAAAATAATGAAAGAGGCATCATTATAAATCTGAAATAATTTAGCCTTCAGGAAACTTAAGTTGATGCCACAATGCTGGCATTTGAGCTTAATGATAAGTTGCTTTATTTTTGGTTGCGCTAGGTATGGTGGGTCTGGCTCTGTCCTATGCTCTATCCATCACTAACTTGCTGTCAGGATTGATCTTCAGCTATGCACAGACTGAGATGCAGCTGGTAAGTGTGGAGCGTACTGAGGAGTATTCCACTTGCATTCCCCTGGAACCACAGCAGGATAACCCCATGGTGAGTGAAACACTCTCGCTCAAATCCACATGGACTAGTGAAGAGTGGTGTTATATTTCTAATGCAAACATTTGCTTTATCTAGGTTCCAGATTTATGGCCGGAGCACGGTCGAGTGGAGTTTAATGCAGCCGTGTTGGCGTATCGGCATGGGTTGCCCAATGCTCTGGATGGCGTCAGCTTTACTGTGATTCCGGGCGAGAGAATAGGAATAGTTGGTCGTACTGGGTCAGGAAAGTCTACTCTATTCCTGGCCCTGTTTCGTATGGTAGAACTAAAGAAAGGGTGCGTTCTACTAGATGGGGAAGACATCAGTCAAGTTGGACTCTGTCAGCTTAGGTAAGCAACAGAGTTTAGTTTATATTATGACATACAGTCTCTCACAAAAGTTAGTATTTCCCTCACATTTTTGTAGATTATTATATCTTTTCATGTGACAACACTGAAGAAATGACACGTTGCTACAATGTAAAGTAGTGAGTGTACAGTTTGTATAACAGTGTAAATTTGCTGTCCCCTCAAAATAACTCAACACACAGTCATTAATATCTAAGTCGCTGGCAACAAAAATGAGTACACCCCTAAGTGAAAATGTCCAAATTGGGCCCAATTATCCATTTTCACTCCCTGGTGTCATGTGACTCGTTAGTATTACAAGGTTTCAGGTGTAAATGAGGAGCAGGTGTGTTAAATTTGGTGTTAACGCGCTCACTGTCTCATACTGGTCACTGGACATTCAACATGGCATCTCATGGCAAAGAACTCTCTGAGGATGTGAAAAAAAAAAAGAATTCTTGCTCAACATAAAGATGGCGTAGGCTATAATAAGATTGCCAAAACCCTGAAACTGATCTGCAGCACGGTGGCCAAAACCATACAGCGGTTTAACAATTAAAGAAGTTGAGTGCACATGCTCAGTGTCATATCCAGAGGTTGACTTTGGTAAATAGACATATTAGTGCTGCCAGCATTGCTGCAGAGGTTGTAGGGGTGGAGGGTCAGCCTGTCGGTGCTCAGACCAAATGCCGCACACTGCATCAAATTGGTCTGCATGGCTGTTGTCCCAGAAGGAAACCTCTTCTAAAGATGATGCACAAGAAAGTCCACAAACAGTTTGCTGAAGACTAATGACATGGATTACTGGAACCATGTCCTGTGGTCTGGTGAGACCAAAATAAATGTATTTGGTTCAGATGTTGTCAAGCGTGTGTCGGCTACCAGGTGAGGAGTACAAAGACAAGTGTGTCTTGCCTACAGTCAAGCACGGTGGTGGTAGTGTGATGGTCTGGGGCTGCATGAGTGCTGCCAGCACTGAGGAGCTACAGTTTGTTGAAAGAAGCAGAGCATGATACCCTTCCTTCGGAGACTAATCCGCAGGACGATATTCCAACATGATAACGACCCCAAACACACCTCCAAGACGACCAGTGCCTTGCTAAAGAAGCTGATGGTAAAGGTGATGGACTGGCCAAGCATGTCTCCAGACCTAAACCCTATTGAGCATCTGTGGGGCATCTTCAAACGGAAGGTGGAGGAGCACAAGTTCTCTAACCTCCACCTGCTCCGTGATGTCGTCATGGAGGAGTGGAAGAGGATTCCAGTGGCAACCTGTGAAGCTCTGGTGAACTCCATGCCCAAGTGTGTTAATGCAGTGCTGTAAAAATAATGGTGGCCACAAAATATTGACGCTTTGGTCCCAATTTGGACATTTTCACTTAGGGGCGTACTCACTTTTGTTGCCAGCGGTTAGACATTAATGGCTGTATGTTGAGTTATTTTGAGCGGACAGCAAGTTTACACTGTTATACAAACTGTACACTCACTACTTTGCATTGTAGCAAAGCGTCATTTCTTCAGTGTTTTCACATGAAAAGTTCTAATAAAATATTTACACAAATGTGAGGGGTGTACTAACTTTTGTGAGATACTGTATACAGCTGGATGCTTATCCAGAGACCCCAATCAACAACTGAACAGTGTGTGCATCATATCACTCGCTTAGTATAGTCACAGTTACCCTACATGTTGTGTAAAGAGTGGGTGCAGCATTTAAGGATAAAAAAGGTCAGGCTAATAAAATAACTGAATATTTAAGGAATACTTAAGGAGTCGACAAAAAAAACTTACCGGAACGCCCAGTCATCTACACGACAAACTTATAAAGATTAATTTTTATAGTATTCTAGTATTTTGTTAAATAAAATAAAATGATTTAAAAAAAATTTGTAGTTTATCTATAAAAAATATTGCAAAGCTGTACAAGATAGAAGTGACTGCACAGGTATAAGAACAGTAGTCCGTTTTGAACCCAATTCTTCTAACACAAAAAAGGTTATGCTACTTATTACAGGTTGTAAAATTTCTTCCAAAAAACCTTTTTGCTCAGACATGATATATATTTGTTTATTCCCAAGTATTACTTGCAAACATGTTGCTTTTTGTAGGTCCAAGCTGGCCATCATCCCCCAGGATCCTTTTTTATTCTCTAGCTCAGTAAGAGAGAACCTCGACCCCTGTGGGCGCCACCTAGAATATCAGCTACTAGACGCTTTGGAGCAATGTCACCTAGGAGATGTTGTTCAAAGGATAGGTATGTACCAAGAAGTGATTCATAATTATTATTTATGTGCACAGAAAAGAAATATTTTTGTCCGTATATTTTTACCCTCTTGTTTGTCAGGAGGGTTGGATGCTACAGTGGGAGAGAAAGGAAGTTGTCTTTCAGTTGGTCAGAGGCAGTTGCTGTGCCTTGCTCGGGCTCTTCTGACTGAAGCTAATGTATGTGCAGACCCATTTCATTTAGCAGTCCGAATATACCAGTAATGCACAGGGGGTTTCAACACATTTTAACATTTTGTTTTGCTCTTTGTAGGTTTTATGTATCGATGAAGCTACAGCCAGCGTAGATCACAACACTGACATGCTGCTGCAAAAAACTATTCGAGAACGATTTAAGCACAAGACAGTGCTCACCATTGCCCATAGGTAAATGACATATTTTTGTATAATATATGGCCAAACATCTTTTGATACCGAACTATCTGTGGACTATCCGTGTTTTTTTAACACCCACTCCAACCATAATACCATGTCTTCATGGAGCTGAGGCTGTTTAGTGGAGATGAGGTCTGTGCGGGACACTCCGGTTCTTCCACTTTAACCATAACACACCTCTTCATGTCTTCATGGAGCTTAGGAGCATTGTCATGCTGGAACAGCGATTGAGTCTTTTAATTCTATTAATAAAGAGACAGCCGAGACAATTGTAACCTTCAATCGTTGTGACAACAGTTTGTAAAGGACACTTATGGGTGTGCTGATAACTTTTGGCCATATAGTTTATGTAGGCTCCCCCAAAAAATAATAATGCATTGTAAATGTAAATTGGGTGGTGGCGGCTCAATGGTAAGGCTCTGGGTCAGTGATCAGAGGATCGGGGGTTCAAGCCTCGCACCAGGCAAGCTACCATCATT
>JAOUQX010000003.1:15248800-15265582 GCA_028566295.1 Liobagrus marginatus
ACTAGCGGGACGCTCCGGAAACACGGCTCGTATCTCGGATTTGGGCTCGTATCTTGAACGAAAATATGGCCCGAGCTGCGGCTCGTATCTCAAAAAACTCGTATGTTAGGCTGCTCGTATCTCGAGGTACCACTGTATAGCGTATGCTCAGAATGGAGACATTGCTTGAATCAGAGAGTCGAGCGGAAAGATATGCGTGGTGCCATTGTCACGGAAACATAATACCCATGTGCCTTACCTCCTGGTGAAGTCCATGGTTGGACAGGTTACAACATGTAGATGTGGAAGTTTGGGACCTTTTTTTTTTTTTTTTTTTTTTTAGACCATCCAGGATACTTCATTTGATTTTGATTTTATAACTAACATCAGAATCAGAATGTGCTTTATTTGCCAAGTGTGTTTGCACACACAAGGAATTTGTCTTGGCCTCTTAAGATATGTGATAAGTAGCCAGGCTACAATACAGGCTCAGTAATCATCTAGATTTTTGAAAGAATTCAAAATTACAACATTGCATGTAAAGAAAAGGAAGATCACTTTCCCTTCCTCTAGTACAAACAATTTTCGTCTGCTGTTCAAGGGGGGACAGTATTTTTTGAAATTGAGGGGTCTCCAGGTTCATTTATGAGCAACAATCAGTTGGAATATAGAGACTGGCCACTTATATTAAATAATAAGCACGTTTACAAAGAGTTCACGTCTTTAAATCAATTTATTTAAACAGCTATATATTTTTGTTGCATAACACCGTTTGTCTTTGTGGTTTCTCAGATGAATTTGAGTCCAAGTACTCTTTCCATCCTGTTGAGGATCTGCCTCCGCCAGAAGAGTACAGATATTCAGCAAAGAACTATCCTAGTAAAAACAATAAAGGTAGGAACCTATTTTCCTAAATTGAATATCTCATATTTCTGATTTCAAATCTTTTGTAACAATCTGTTATAAATGAACAATATATGAACAGCGGTCAGTCTGACGTTCATGGGAAACGTTTAGCGAGCTGCTGTAACAGCTGCTGTGGTGCCATCAGGGCTCATATAGCACTGTATGAGTGGTTGAGCTTTTAAGTATCGCTGAGCCCATGGGCCATGGCTTACTTTTCCATTCACAAGCCTTAATTTTTGTATAGGTTCATCATCATCTGAGTGCTACGTGGTCAAATAAACTGGAATAGTATTCAAACCGTATATCCTTAACATTAGGGGTGGGAATCTCTAGGCACCTCACGATTTTATGACGGGAAACTAAAAACTGCTCAACCATCGTGTGTTATGTTATGTGCAATGCCACAGACTGTCCTGCACTTTCCGCAGCGCTCCGCATTTTCGGTTCGGTCAACATTGTCATCAATTAACATTTAGAGAATCGATTTTTGAAGTTTGTGAATCGATTCAGAATCGTCGATGCATCTAAGAATCAATTTTTCCCCCGCCCCTACTTAACCGGGCCAGGTTTCCCCTCATTAAATTTGTTTTTCTTTGTGGTTTCTGACATGCCAAGCATTCCTAATCTGTATAAGTGAATATATATATATATATGTGTGTATATATATATATTTCATTCGCTTATACAGATTAGGAATGCTTGGAATGTACACACACACATACACACAGGTACATCTCAGTAAATTAGAATGTCGTGGACAAGTTTTTATTTCAGTAATTTAACTCAAATTGTAGAACTCATATTAAATAAATCCTATGCACACAGTCTGAAACACTAAGTCTTTTGTTCTTTTAATTGTAATGATTTTCGCCACATTTAACAAAAACCCACGTGCAGTGACTGGTTTTCAAAAAACACAGTGGACCAACACCAGCAGATGACATTGCACCAAAAATCACCACAGACTGGAAACGTAACACTCTACTTCAAGCAACTTGGGCTATGAACCTCTCCACCCTTCCTCCAGACTCTAGGACCTTGGTTTCCAAATGAAATACAAAACTTGCTCTCATCTGAAAAGAGGACTTTGGACAACTGGGCAACAGTCCAGTTCTTCTTCTCCTTAGAAGAGGTAAGACGCCTCAGACGTTGCCTGTGGTTCAGGAGTGGCTTAACAAGAGGAATACAACAGCTGTAGCCAAATTCCTTGACATGTCTGTGTGTGTAGTGGCTCTTGATGCCTTGACCCCAGTCCCATTACATTCATTGTGAAGTTCACCCAAATTTTTTTTATCGATTTTGCTTGACAAGACTCAAGGCTGTGGTTCTCTCGGCTGGTTTTGCATCTTTTTCTTACACACTTTTTCTTTCCACTCAACTTTCTGTTAACACGCTTGGATACAGCACTCTGTTAACAGCAGCATCTTTGGAAATGAATGTTTGTAGCTTACACTCCTGGTGAAGGGTGTTAATGATTGTCTTCTGGACAACTGTCAGGTCAGCAGTCTTCCCCATGATTGTGTAGCCTAGGGACCTAAACTGAGAGAGGTGTTTTGAGTTGATTAGCTGATTGGCATGTCACTATATTCTAATTTGAGAGTGAATTGGTGGGCTTTTGTTAAATGTGGCTAAAATCATCACAATTAAAGAACCAAAGACATAAAGTTCTTCAGTGTGTGTGTGCGTAGAATTTATTTAATACACAAGTTCCACAATTTGAGTGTAATTACTGAAATCAATCAACTTTTCCACGATATTCTAATTTATTGAGGTGCACCTGTATATTGTTTCTCACTGTAAGCAATCATTTAGTCATTCTTTAAAAATACAGCTGCTTTAATTGTGTTCCCAAACACACAAGCTCATTTGTTCAATATTGCTGTCTATTATTTTCACACTGTAGCTATGAAACGAGGAGCTCCTCCTGCGCCACCTGTTGGAAGATGATCAACACTCCAAGAGAAAGACGGCCTAACTTTTTGAATCGACTTTTATACACACACACACACACACACACACACACACAGACAGATGTGTGCAAAAGAGACCAAATGCTGTCTGCAGAATGCAAAATCAATCTTTACCTGACTACCTGAAATATTCTCAGGTGGTGTGTGTGTGACCAAACTTTTGCACATTTAAACTTGATCGTAACTATGCATACCTTATGAAAAGGAAACTTTTCCATACATCACAGATAGAATGAATGAATGTTTAAAGTACAATACACTTACCTAAACTGTTCTAGATCTAGGTACCTTTAGACCAGAGAACACTGTGCTGTGGTATGCTCTTGACAAATTCTGATGTACTTCCTGACACGAGCTATATATACATATGCATTCCACATTGTCTGTGTAACTTGAGAGTAAAAGAAGAGCTTATGTAAGGGAGTGAGTAGACAATCCTTGCATCATGATACATAAAGATTGAATTTTTTGGCACGGAGTTTAAAAAAAGGAAGAAGAATTACTCTCATAGCCTGTTAAGGCCCATAAAGCACCCAACATGTCATTATTAGATAAGATTTTATAATTGTTATTAAATCCTGTTGGTCATCTACCCACCATGACATGGCTATACAATATTTTACTAATTGTGCGAACCATTAATTTACACTTCATCGCTTCATGATGTGCATAAATACTTTAGCAGCCATTTGGTTCACAGTACATCTGAAATGGGTTGCCGAAACAGTGCAAATGCATGAATTTTGTCTGTGAAAAGTTTTTTTTTCTTTTTTTAATTCATGTACATATCTTAAACTAAGCAAATCTTAGCCACTTCTTTTGAACTGACCAAATACACTAAGTGCCACTAAGACCACAGTATTTACAGTAGGCTCTGCCATGTTTGTGTGTAGAACTTGCTGTGGTATGTGTGGTGCAAACTGCTGCTGAAAATACTTCCGAAAAAACATCTCTGTTCATTTTCTTAAGTTACTTTAAATGATATGTTTTTATTCAATCTGTCACTAATTTACTGGTACCTGTGCTTCAAAAAAAGATTTAATGCAAATGGTTCTAGAGAATTCTAAACGTGATGTATAATACTATGTGTAGCTCGATATTTTTATTGTACAAATCTGTAATATAGAGAATTAAACATAATTGAACATATGAGATTAAAAATATTACTAAGAATAATGCTGGGCTTCTGACGAGGACCCATTTTTGATTTATGTAGCTGTAATATATTTCTTTTGG
The DNA here is from genome assembly GCA_028566295.1 of Liobagrus marginatus. Taxonomy (NCBI): domain Eukaryota; kingdom Metazoa; phylum Chordata; class Actinopteri; order Siluriformes; family Amblycipitidae; genus Liobagrus; species Liobagrus marginatus. The sequence continues at coordinate 15,252,892 of JAOUQX010000003.1, forward strand.
TTAATTATTTTAAATAATCCTTTGATCAGTTACTCTGGCCTGCAAAATCTGTATGACTGATTTGTTTAATTTTAAATAAAAATGGTTATTGGGGAACAATGTAAGTGTTTTTGATTTTATTGCTTTTTATACGCTTCGATTTCATTTAATTTTATTTCGCCGCCTTTAAAAATTGCCGGGTAATTGTTCCCCTTAGCAGAGTGCCAACATAGGAGCTACCCGCTATCGCTACGTGGTTCGGGGCGGGGTCTGGGTTTCTATTGGATGTTTACTTCCTTTGATATTAAGGCAGCCAATCAGATTTTAGCTCACTGCGAAAAAAACGCGCCAGCTGTTGAGTGAAGTGTTTCTCGAAGTCGAGAAGCGCGCTATTTCCCTCTAAGCTTTGGGACGAGAAGTGTTGACGAATGTTTTTGTGACCAGAAACAAAAAAACGTGTTGAATTTCTTCAATTTAGGTAAGTTTATTTTTTACTTGCTTACGTTAAAACAGCATGTTAAGTGCTATGTCTTTAATGTTTAATGTAGTTTAAACCCGGAAGTTGTGTGTTGAATTGCTTGGCGCCAAATACAAGAACTAGCTGATAAATTAGCGAAAAATACTTCGGAGATTGGGATTAATAAAAGTTGTCATTTAACTTTATCCATGATAACCTTTATTGTACCAGCCTGCTAATTTTCGTATTATTTCGGTATTTCTTATTTATGTTGCCTTTTTATTGGGGTTTAGGCGCCAAGAGTAGGCCAGACTGGTTCCGCGTGCTAGAGTCAGGTCTAAGCTAACTTTCTGCTTAAAAGCTTATTGCATGTTTCTGCTTATAACTAAATTGTAAAAAAAAAATAAAACAATTACTTTATGCCAAATGAAGTGTTAATGGGGCCCTTTTATGGCTTAAACTAAAGTTATCTATTTCAGTCGCGTGCATAGTGTTTGACAATTCATCTGCATGTTAATGCACAAGGTTTTATTGGCAATGCAGTATTGTGTATGAATGTTTTAGGAGCTGTGTGTTTTATATATATACAATAAAAAATCATTAGCTTCCTTCTCTCATTCAGAGCTACAGCTTCGTCTAGTGAAAATGCCAATCACTCGCTCTCAGAGGCAGCCAACTCTCCAGTTCCCCAAGCGCAAGTCCTCCAGGGTCTCTTCCCAACCCAAAAGTTCAGCTCAACCTGACCCGGAGCATGTTCTGGACGTCCTGGCCATCCCACTTTTTCCCAGGAAGACAAACCTGGTTGTCAGAAATGTCCCACTTACTCCTGTGGATGCGACCAGACCCATGGCGCTTTCTACCAGAATGAAAAACTTACCGGATGTCCAGGCGATTCCTCTATCTCCTCGTCGACGCATGCTCCAAAGCATCTCTCCACCTCATAGACTCCCCCTGAGTCCCAAAAAGCGCGCAGGTAGTGTTTTTGTTTTTAATAGTCACATGTTACCCCTTCTATGTTATTGTAAGCTGTAGCATGTAAAATACTAATCTACACCTATTTCCTTCCAAGGTGATGAGAACGGATGCAACCTACCTCCATCTCTTCGGTGTTCTCCACCCAAACAGAACCGTGCCTCATTGGGCTCCCCTCGAAAGCTGTGCTTTAATGAGAACGCTCCGGTCCTCGCCTCTCCTCCTCGGCTGACGTCAGCTAACTTTAAAGTCCCGATTTCATCCACAGTTCACTCTTCTCCCAAATGTTTTAAAGAGACCATCAAAGCAGACTCTGATGTGCCAGAGATGGTTTCCATCCTTAATACAAAAAGTAAGGTTGTTCCACTGATGTTCCTCTTTTTTTAAATGGAGAATTTAAGTAGGCACTAATCTTCCTGTGCTGTTGTCTTTCAGAATCCCAGTACCAGGTTGTGAAGCAAGCTCTTCACACAGCTGTGCCTGAGCGACTGTTCTCTAGAGAGGCCGAGCGAGGCAGTATTTTCTCCTTTCTAGAGAAACATGTGGTTACCGGCAAGCCGTCCAGCTTGTACGTCTCTGGCGCTCCTGGAACTGGGAAGACGGCCTGCTTGAACTGCGTGCTGCAGGAACGCAAGGTGAGCTTTGAGATCAGGTTACAAAACAAAGCTTTTACTACGTACGTGGCTATATTAGACAACGGTATCTGTATAAGAACAACAGCTCTGTAGAAACATTAACAAAATGTCAAGCGTTTAACACGCCTGCTGACTACACCAACTACCGTGTGTGTATGGTTTAATCCATCTTATAATTTGAGGCAATAGCTCGAGTTGGATATGATTCATGTGCAGAATGTTTTGCCTATGAACTGTATGCCAAAAAACAGCAAGATATTACCGACTGGCAAGCAGTGCGTTGTGTACATACGTGTTACATTAGAAACATTGTTCGATGAAAGTAAGTCATAGAACCATTTTTTTAATCCTTTTTTACTCTTGATGCTCTTGATCTGATTAGTGTTCTAATATGTTTTGCATTAAGCTGTCACCGTTACAACCAAATCAAGTGACTGCACGTAAGAGGCTTTTTAAAACTGTATTTGTGCTAGATTAGCAGTTTCAAACAACTCCAGTTTCTGTAGCGCTTCAGAAAGAGAGCCAGGTTCAACACTAATGTCGTTATAGTCCGATTCATTTGCCTATAAAATGGATGACAAAAGGGTAGGGGATTCTTAACGCTTTGCCACGTAGGGGATTCTGAATGCTTTGCCACTGGCGTTTGTAGCATCACGGGGGTTAAGGTTGTAAATCAACATGTATGTATAACTGGGTTGAACTGTAATATCCATGGAACAATTTCATGAAATTGTTTTATCTACTGATGAACCAAGCTGAGGTAAATTTAACATCATTGTCTGCTGTGTGTCTTCCAGGCTTTCCTAAAGGGTGTGCAAACGGTGGTGATTAACTGCATGACGCTGCGCAGTTCCCATTCAATCTTCCCTCTTCTGGCTGAGAAGCTGGGAGCGTCCAGAGGCCACAGTGATGGCAAGCTTCAGAAACTGCTGACCAGTTCAGGCCCCACTGTGTAAGTGTGCAGGCTGGAGGTGTTTTTGCTCTAGCAAATCTTGTGCGCTCTCGCTCTCTCTTTGTCTTACTCAGCCATGTCTATGTACAGTGGCTCCTTGGTTTTTATTTTTGCTGTGTGTGTTTATGGCAGTCTGTTAGTGCTTGATGAGATGGATCAGCTGGACAGCAAGGCCCAAGATGTTCTCTATACCATCTTTGAATGGCCTTATCTTCCCAAGTCTCGTCTGTGTCTCATTGGTGAGCTATATATGGTCTCGGGGCAATGAGCAAGAAGTCCATTCGTGTGCTTCTCTATATATATTTCTGTTACTCTGCAACATTTAGCAAATCAATAGGAATGACTGCGTTTCCTGTTTCAATTTTTTAATGCTCAGGTATCGCAAACGCCCTCGACCTCACTGATCGTATTTTACCCAGACTGCAGGCTAAACCTCGTTGTAGACCACAGCTTCTTAATTTCCCACCATACAGCCGGCAGGAGCTTGCAGCTATCGTTCAGGACCGGCTCACACAGGTAAGGCATTGTATACATGCGCTTCTTTTTATCAAAAGGTATGCCCATCCTTTACTCTGTTTTAACCTGTTTAACCTTTTACTCTGCTAGGTGTCAGGAGACTGTGTTCTTGATGCTGCCGCCGTTCAGTTTTGTGCCAGAAAGGTTTCCGCAGTGTCTGGAGACGCCCGAAAAGCACTTGACATCTGCAGGTACAAGTTGAGATCAGTTTGTCATTTAACCTTTTGTTCCGGTGCAATTCTCAAATGTCCTTTCTTCCTTAACCTTACAGGAGAGCTGTAGAAATGGTCGAGTCTAACAACCGGTCCCAAGTGTCTTCTGATTCGACAAACACCACTACAAAGCCCAACACTAAAGGTAAGATTGGAACTCATTAGTTGCCGATAAATGTTTTAGCTTTGTGTTAGACATTTGTTTTTTCTCAAGACATGAAACATTGATGAATATTGTCATTACGTGCTTCCTTAAATTGAAGTGTTGCAGAAAGCATTTAACTAAGTTATGGTAATGTGATAAGCCAGGTTTCCTTTTTTATATTAACTATCGATTACTGCCATCTGCTGGCCTAGCTGGCATAATTTTCTATGCACACGCAGTCGAGCTATAGAAGCAAATTGCTCTTGACATCTTTTCTCAGCTTTCTTTGTAATTGTGAGTTGTAATGAAATGTCTAAAGTGAAGTTGTTTCTCTTGTTGCAGTGGTGCATGTGAGCGTTCCTCAGGTAGCGCGGGTTCTGTCCGAGGTGTACGGGGACCGCATGGCTTCCGGTAGCGGAGAGGAAGGAGAATGTTTTCCCCTGCAGCAGAAATTGCTTGTCTGCTGCCTGCTGCTGCTTACACGCAGCGGCAAGAGTCGAGAGATTCAGCTGGGCAAGGTGAGCTAAATGTTTTATTTTTTTCCCCCTGAACAAGCGTGTGATGTGTTTCTTGTATTGATCCTACTAAATTCAACTCACTGAACATATTTAATTGAAGTGTTTTAAATTGCATCTTTTATTTAATGGATAGTGTACTCTTACTGGGAGCGTTTAATGGATCAAGTGCTAATTCGTTTGCTCTTGTTCTGTGTTTTTTTCCAAGCTGTGTGAGGCCTACAGTAAACTGTGCCAGCAGAGACAGGTCAGTGGAGTGGGCCAAAGTGAGTGTCTGTCGCTGTGCAGTTTACTAGAAAGCAGAGGCATCTTCTCTCTCAAGAAGGCCAAAGAAGCACGACTCACCAAAGTAAGCACCTGAATTATGATTCATTAAAGAAAAACATTCAGCATGATTGTGGGCTAATGCGTAGTAAAGCTGGAGAGAATGATCTCTGCTCAAATCTACATTAAAATGGCATCCATTTGTAACTGGTGCAGTATACAGCGGAATGGGTAAAAACAAACATTTGGTTGAGTAAACTAGCATTTTGCTCTGCCTGCTTTATCGTGCAGTAGTCTGTAGGGCTGCTTCGCTCAGGATTTTTTGCAGTCGATGCCAAAACAGATTTCCATGTTTCAACCTTTACATAACTCATGTGTAAGCTCTCTAACCTTTTTCAGATAAAGTAATTTTATAGCTCTGGCTGATCGATCGTCGAATCCTAATAGCAAAATTCAGATCTTAATCACATATGCAGTGAAATGGTTTTATTCCACATACCCCAGTTTACAAATTTGAAGGCTGGGGTAATCCCATAGTAGTTTGATATGATTAGTTAAAAAAAAAAACAAGGCATACCAAAACTCTAAAAAATAAGTGTTGCAAAAAAACATTTAACTGGGCTTCAGCTGTATGTACCTAAGCAGAATATTGCCTCAAAGTATAAAACATGGCCGTGTAAGCAGTTATTTGTTGGTTGATGCCTGAAATAGAATTGTTGTTCTAAACATCCTAAATAATATGTATAAATAGGAGTTTGCACTGATTAAGTATTTTATTGTGCAGTAATATTTGAAAAGCCTTTTTTTAAACTACTGCCACCTGCATTTTCTTGTGCAGATAGATTTTATATTGCTTTTGTTTATAAATATCATCTGCTGGCTTACTGTTTTTGGTATAGATCTCACTGAAGATTGAGGAAAAAGATGTGGAAAATGCACTGAAGGATCGTGCATTACTGGGCAGTATCCTTGCTGCAGGCCTGCCATGAGCTCCACTAATACTGCTATGTTCTTGGCCTTCAGCTTTTTTTGTTGTAATTTTTCCCTGTTAGGCAGAACCTTTTGTAACTAACTTTTTTGTAGATTGAGTTTACATTTTATTGTAAATAAATGTATAGGATTTTAAAATTACTTCATGTTTAATATTAAGAAATCACCACTAACACACTTCAGTTAGTAACTGATTTAATTTCATAGGATTTTGTTATAAAGTATCATGTAGAAACACTATAAAGACAATTGTTACACTAACATTCCCCCACTCCGTTCAATATCATAACTCCTTTAATATGGGCAAGAATCTATAACGTAAGAAGAAAAAAAAAAAAAAAGCAATCAACTCTAGCCTGGCCACAGCATGCTAGCTCTGAAGTGTTGTAGCTCGGTACTGGAAAATGAGCATAATGTGGAAAAACAATACAATTATTTATGCTTGCAGTTGCTGTGCAAGTAAAAGGCAGATTAAGTCCATATAGGTTTGCACTATAATGACTTTAGTAACCAATAAAAAGTAGTCTTGCAAGTCTCATTTCTATCGTCATGGCACACACGCTTGTGTTACTCACATTTGGATGTGTCAGAATGCACAGCCTTGGGTAAGTGAGTTTACCAAAGCTATGTTAAAGAGAAGCAAGGTTTAAATGTGTTTTCCCATTCAGCCCAAGTGTGTGTCTGAAGCCAAAGTGGATAAAGCTTAAGCTGAATTGGGGTCAATTGATTGATTTGCACTGGTCCATCTGTGCTGTCAAATATATGCTTAAAAGAGAATCAACGATAAAATCTCTTTGGTAAATTACCATTTCTATTGAGTTTATAAACCCCCAGTAAGCCCTAAAATACAATTTCTACACAAATAAAAAGGTAAGAATGTGTTTCAAGGCAGTGTTGAGTAATATGCGATTCTACCCCTCACAGCACAGTGATGATCGTTGCATATCGTACAGTAGTGTGCGTGCACAGAACCAGGTGTCTCCTCTTCTGCAGTATTTCCTCTAATAGTGCTCTTCTTGAAACCTTAGTATGCAACAGAAAGCAGGCCATTAGGTTTGTTACTACAAAATGACAAGCATGAAAACAATTTGGAATTACTCTAGGCATGTGCTGAACCTTACAGTAACAGCGTATAAAAAGCAGCACCCAATCACTGTACCCATTATAGGTTCCTTCATATTTTTCATTAGTCAGTCATGAAAAAGTTGAATTGGTAGAGTGCGCAAAAGAAGTACGCAGGCTAAACTGTGTGGCCAAAGGTTTGCAGACGCCTGACCAGCACACCCATAAGCTTGTTTTCCCACAAAGTTCAAGGTACACGGTCTATGATGTCTTATTTACTCGAATGTATGTAATGCACTATTCCTTTACTGGAATTAAGAGTCCCAAACAATGTTCCAGCATGACAATGCCCCTGGGACACCATGTAGACGGTGTGTTATGGTTTGTTAGGACACAGAAAAAAGTCCTGACTCCACCTCCACCACACTGAATACATTTGTGATGAACTGCACCCCAGACCTCCTCGCCCGACTTAATGTCTCATCACACTAATACTATATGAAGCTGAATAAACAAGAAATAATTCCCAGAGGTGTGGAGGCTAATACAGTCAGGAGACAAGTTTTAAATAAAAGGATGGAAAAAAAAAGACAAAAACCCCAACGCATGGATGTGATGATAGAGTATCCAAATATTGTAGATAAACAGCTCTGTGAAAGACAGTAAACTAAAGTCGTATAAATGTAGGTGTTAAATTTAATAAGTGGTCATAAATTTGATATTTATGGAGATCATATTTTTGTGCAAAAAAAAGTAAAAACATTTAATTCGTATTCAGTTTAATAAACAAAGCGCCATTGATTCGAAAAGCTTAGCAAATACAACATTCACCACTATATTAAAATATTTATAGAATGCCAGGGGAATTAAAACGCTGATGATAAAATGCAGCCTGCAAACATGTTAACTGTCTGGTAAGAGTCTGATCTATAGCTAACACTATAATCCTTGACAAGCATTAGACAGCTAGCCAAAACACGCATGTCAAACGGTGAGAAGTGGCAATTTTCTTAAGCATGAAAAACATTTAACAAATTCTTGAAAAAGCCCTGAACTACAGTGAATTTGCAATAGGGTATGAAATTATCAAAATAATGAGAGTTCTGACACCCTCATTCTAATGTAAAAATGGAGTGCTGCAGCCTTGCTCCTCAGAGAGATACAGCATTAATGAGAAGTGCCAAGCAAGTCTGTACAGGAGGAAGATGTCAGACAGGATGATTACTCTGAACTTGTGTAACAACCTGTTAGCAAGCGTCAGTGTAGCCTCTCCCCATTGTGTCATAGCCTTGTGGGTAATCATCAGGCATGTCAACATCATATCCATACCCAGCACCAACAAATCGAGGATCGGCATCTGTAACACACACATTTACAGATGATCCCCCTTACTGGCTATTAGTATTAGTGCAGCAGATGTGGTGATTAACGATCGAAGATCGCTAGATATGCATCAATAACGTCATACATGTAATGTCATTATTAAAAGCTTAATAGTTTAAGTTATGTATTTGAAAAGTGTTACATACCCTCTGGCATGTAGCCAGGATCCATCATTGTGCTTTGAGCCTGCGCGCACACACACACACACACACACACACACACACACACACACACACACACACACACGCACACGCACACACGCACACACACACTTTTAGTAAGAAAAATCTCCAGTGTGCCTTCATATTTTACATTGGTGCCTGGAACATCGGAACTCACCGCTTCCCATGCTGCTGGGTCATGTTTGAACAGGGTGTGTGTGAGCTCCACGGACATGCGCTTCCTGTACTCAGCGTTTTTGTCCTCGGAGATGCGGAAGAGCACGGCAGCCGAATATGTAGCTAATAGAAAGAGGAAATAAAAGCATTTCGTTAACGCTGTTAACTCTGCAGGTAAATCAATACTGCAAGCGTCAACGTGGGCTTATTGTTGCTTAATTGAAACTGGACTAAGATACTGTATTAATAAATCAGCACACACACACACGCCATTTTGAAATATAACATGATACGGCAAAGTGAGCGGCTGTTACTACCCCTGCATGTCCTTCGCAACATGGATTTGCATACCTCTGTACAACCTGTTAGCAAAGAGCTACATCATCAGCACGTTATTGCTGTAAACTTGCTGCCTGTAGTCACGTGTTTAAAAAGTATCTTACGCTAATTATTGTAATTATGCGCTTTTTAACGTAATATTTACTCGCAGGTGAATTAGACATCAGCTAATCTGATTCTTTCTCTTGACGTCTGAGCCTCTGCTCTGCCTGAGCAGGTACGCAGTGTGAAAGTGATTATGCAGGGAAGGGATGGCAGGTCTTTGGCTTTCAAAGGTAACTTGCTAATGTTAGCCTCTCCTAAATCTCAGACCATACCTTTAAGATAGGCAAAAGACAGGCTGGTAAGGGAATGCTTATAGCTGCTATAAGATCAGTAATAATATGAACAACATTGTTTTGCAGACATGCCACAAAATTTATTCCATTTTTTATTTGAAAAAAAATGTGAAAAAATTAAAATACAAAAATAAATAAATAAATGAATGAATGAGGCTAACATTAGAAAGTTGGCTTTGAAAGCCAAAGACCTGCCTTCCCATCCCTGCATAATCACTCTTTTCAAAACCACATGACTGCTCAGGAAGAGCAGAGGCTTAAACAACAAGACAGTCAGATTAGTTGATGTCTAATTAACTGGCAAGTAAATATTACAGTAAAAAGCACATATTACAATAATTAACCCAAGATACTTTTTAAACAATTACACACAGCAAGTTTATAGCAATAACGTGCTGATGTAGCCCTTTGCTAACAGGGTGCACAAGGGAGGCAAATACATATGGCGAGAGGCAGGTGGGACAACCTGTTGTAATGCTCTTTCTGAATGTTTTGATTGGACAAAGGTTTGTGCTCTACAACTTCCACAGAGGATACAAATACATTTAGAACATGTGAAGAGACTTTCAACCGGCAGAACAAATGTTTTTGAACAAAATCTCACGGAATTCTCCTACCCTGCCTTTAACAGCACAAAAACGCTGTCAATGCCATGTTACTCACGATAGAAAATGCAATAGCTAACATTCATTAAAACACACATTAATAGTGATGCATTGTTTATTTGGCGCATTTCTTCGTAGGCTTAGATTTTGTGCAGTGCCCACAATACAATACACGTTACATATAAGCCTCTGATTTAAAGGGCATCCAGCACTATTGTTAGAGAAGATGAATAATCAGTTTCTGACTGAAGAACTCCAAGGGTGTTTCACACCTAGAACGCTTGAGCCCTCCAAGTGCTCTCGGATTGGTTCAGCGTGTATATGTGAACAAACCAAGTGATTTTCAGACACCCATAGAAAGGATCAAAAAGCAAACCAAAGAGGTTTGTTTGTGGTTCAATATCATGGTAATCTGAGAAAGACATGGGATCAGTGAGAATGTTGTGGTGTGAACAAGAAAGGGTCTGAGATCATTTCATTGCTGAACTGTTCTCGTTTGAGTCCACTAGATTGTGAACACCAAAGGTATTGGTCACATTCAGCTGGTTCCCTTTGGTTCTTTTAAAACAAATATGCGAAAAACACAATCAACAAACTCGTGCCAGTCAACTAGTTTTGATTCCCTAACAAAAAAATTAAAAATGTCCTGCTCGGCTAAGCAGGAATTGTTGTATTTATCTTACATACCAATGCCCTCATTGTTGGAGTGCAGCAGTTCCATGAGTGGGGAAGCAGCACCCTCGTTATCGATGATGATGGCTGCATTTTTATCCAAAGCCAGTTCACAGAGTACTCCAGCAGCCACACGCTTAATGTTATCCCCTGGGGAATAAAGCAACTAGAGAGGAGAAGTGAGAGAGGGTTAGACTATCATATATAGTCCCAGCACTTAGATATCTACTTATTGAGGTGAATACTCCATCTGTCATATTGACACATATATATGCTGATAACATATAATGGTGATAACCTGCACAAACAGCGGGATGGTATTCAAGTCAGTAATTATGGCTCTGCTCATGGAATCTCTAGCCAAGATGTGCAGAGCTCCTGTGCAACCTTCCACAATCTCCTCCATTCTCACGCCGTCCTAAATGAACATGAGAAAGAAGAGGTTGGGAAATAAGATGTGGAAACTTGAACAACTGCATTTGTGAACGAATAAATAAGTTATCAGGTGATACAGGTAAAGAGTATGTTAATAAGTAATGTTATTTTTCATTTGTGTGGTCTAGGGGCGGGAATCTTTAGGCACCTCACCGTTCGATTCAGAGTGCTGCGATGCAATTATTAAACGATTATCGATAGATCCTTTGTTTAACTTGTGTAAAATTTTCAGGAAAGATGACTTGCATGACAAGGCGAAGAAACACAGAAAGCCGAGAAACGTCTGTTTAATGATTAAACAATTATGATCCTGGGTAAATTTCTGTATGGAAGAAAGCATTTCAGGATATTACATGAAAATGATCAACTCTGGACCCCAAGCCGCATCGTTCCACTCTGTATTTGTACATCACCCTGTTTTTTTTGTGTGTGTGTGTGTGTGTGTGTGTTCCTCCTTTCTTATGTACATTTTATGACCGGAAACTCAAACTGCTCAACCATCATGTGTTCTGTGCAACGCCACAGACTGTCTGGGCGTACACGTCAGTCATTTACATTTCATGACAGGAAAGTGTAATATTTATGGAGAGCTTCTTCCATAGATTTATTCTATTTTTTCCACTCTGATATCTGAACCAGCGTATTTAAAGTAATATCAGCCCCATACTTGAAACTGCATGTAGAGGACATAATCAATAAAGTACTGCAGACGTTTCTCTCCTCACCAGGTCATCTTTGCAAAAAGATTATTCACATGTTAAACAGCTTTAGCTAAAAAAAAAAAACTAATACCAAATGAACTCATTTTTCATGAACATTAATTAGAGAGACGTGCACCAGAGCTAATCTTTTGATTTGCCTTGCAGCTTGCAATAATATCAGACCTTTCTGTTATAAAATATTATTTAACACTGGCCAGAAAGTGTTAAATATTCTATAACAGTCAGCTTCAACAATTCCACAGCACTGAGCTTTAAACACAATGTGAGTCATAAACAATGTATTTAACAAAGCATGTGTTCAGTGTTGAAATTCCTCAGACACAGTAAATGTCATGTTATTTTCCGCTTCAAAGCGAGCGCGCTTCAAACGTTAGCTTTTAATGCAAAGTGCCGCTCAGTTTTTTTGTTCAACCATCACACGCGCGTTATGTTGTGTGCAACGCAACAGACTGTCCGCAGCGCTCCAAATTTTGGGTTCAGACAACAATCATTTAGAAAATGGATTTTTGAAATTTGTTAATCGATTGAGAATTGTCTACGCCCACATCGCGACGCACCCTAGAATCACTCCCCCCCCCCCCCCTCACCCATATTATGGTCACACGCATGCGAGCAGATCCGCAGATGTTTAAATGTCATTCATTGCTGGTGTAAAGTGACAATGCATAGCTGACCTGGTAAGTTTGCTGACTGGTTGTACCATGCTTCTGAGCATCCTGGTGGGCACTTTTTAGCAGATTGACCAGTTTGGGAATCACATCAGCGTCTCGGAGATGTGGCTGGTTCGCTGTACACAGTGCCAGGTTACGGATCAGCCCAACGACAGCCTAAAAACCGACGAGAAAGGCCGCTTTGGTTCAATGTTACATTTACATTATTTAACAGCCATTTACCATGGCAACCTATACTACCAGTCCTGTTAATATAATTACATATTTTGTTTTAAATTTCAATTTAATTAATAGATCAATGTAATCTCGTCTGGAAATTTTTTTAAAAAAAAAACAACTAAATTTTATGATTGAAATGAGACGGTGGAACAAATATTACCAAAATAATTGGAAACAATTTTCCCTTTAAATAAAAAATGTACATATTAATGTAAACTAACGAAAGGGGGGGGGGGGGGGGGGGGGGGGGGGGGGGGGGGGGGGGGGGGG
>JAOUQX010000003.1:15275010-15286044 GCA_028566295.1 Liobagrus marginatus
GTGGTAGGTAGATCATTTTGACTTGGTCATGCTATAAGTAGCTCGCATGCTGAAAAAGTGTGAGCACCCCTGCTCTATATGTATTCAATAAGATTGTTTTCGTTTTGGTGTTAATAAATCTTTTTGATATTTTAACTTTAAAAAGGACATTGTAGGAGTGAAGCAATCATCAGAACTAAACATTGTGATAAGTTATTATGAAAAGTTATTTTTCTGCTCTGTAATATTTTTGCTGCAGCTCATCAGAGAGAATGAGGAACTCACACAGCACCTGAACACTTCATGGGAAAGCCAGTTACAGCTCAAAACAGAGGTGAACCCCGCTCATCTCTTACTGACTGTCTTATGCAGGGGTCTCCAACCTTTTTGAAACTGAGAGCCACTTTTTGGGTAGCGATTAATGCGAAGAGCTACCAGTTTGTTATTCACCTGTGAAATAACTAATTTGCTCAATTTACCTTTAATTATGTTATTATTTATAATTAATGTTATTCATATATGTGAGGACACTGATCATGTTAATGATTTCTCACAATAATTATCAGCAATGATTGAACGAGGAAGGAAACAGATAAATAGCAATATGCAACACTTTATTTCTATAACCCTATATATAAAGGTAATTATATTTTCAAATTTACATTAATGCAAGCCTGATTTAAAAAAGAATAGCAACGAAAAAAATAGATGCAGCTCACTGGTATGTGGTGCTATGATGGGCTCTCTTTAAAACATGTTTTAAAAACATGGGCTACTCATGTGGTCCTTGCGGGCGACTTGGTGCTTGCGGGCACCATGTTGGTGACCCCTGGTCCTATTTATTATGGACCCGAGCAAGACCTGTGATTATGCTTGACTCTGCTGTCTCTGTCTTTAGCTGAAGGACCTTCAAGAGAGGTATTCAGTGTGTAAAGACATGCTGCAGGAAGCCAGAGAGGAAATGAAGAACCTGCGCAATAAGAGCCTGCCTAACAGCACAGTTCAGCGTTACAGTTCACTGGCTGCTGTGTTCCCCATGGACTCACTCGCTGCTGAGATTGAAGGAACCTTTCGCAAAGGCCTGGACAGTCCTGCTCCCTCAGAATACAGGTACGCAGGAAAATACTAACGTCTATTGTTCAAAACAGCTTTATTGTCTGTAGCACTCAACTATAATCTGATCTTGTAACAGGACCCATCCATGGCGTGTGTTTGAGACAGTAAAAGTGGCCAATCAAGTTGCGCGACTCCGTTCCCGGTGCCACTCCCCACAGGTCCCCAGCTCTAGCCCTGCTTCCTCCCAGTCCAGTCGAAACAGCACGCCTCGCACTAGCTACTATGGATCTGACACCGTCAGCCTCAACCTTGAGGAAAAAGGCAACACAACAACAGTACAGGAGCAAAGGTGAGTTTGAAAAGGAGATTGTTATCCGCGTTTCTCCTGACAAGGCATCAGTGTTTTTTTATGAAGCTTGGGTGGATTTAGCAAACCTGTTAAAACTTTTCTGGCCTTCACTTCCACTATTAAGGACCAAACTATTATGCCATAATAGGCATGTGGTAGATCATTGAGTGTTGGAATAATGTTTGGAAGGTCAGTAATTTAAATCTTATGATACCAAGTTGCCCTTAACAAGTTACTTAACCAATGCCCTCAACACTGAAATTGCCCAGTTGAATAAATTAAATACATTTAAGTCATGTTGGAGAAGGACATCTGACATCTAAATGTAATTAGCTGTATGTGATTTACTGATAAACAGTATCAAACAAAATCCATGCCTGATTTTACTTGGTCTGTTTCTGGCTTCGGCAGCATATTTTATCATCTGTGTATCATATTTGTATTATTTTATCATATAATACGAGGACATTGTGTGCTTCAACAGCCCTGTAGAATTCAAGCGTTTGGGTCAGCCAGGCATGCCTGGTGGTCACGATCTGGAGAAAGCTCTGCGTTTCCTCTCTGCACGCCAAGAGAATCATTCTTCTGATCGACCATTTTTTGATGTCGAACGTGAGTGGAAGCTCAGGGCACTGGGTGGCAGCAGCATAGAGGGCTCTAGTGGCTTCCTTACACCAAATGACAGTTTAGCATCTACAGGAACCAACTATTCAGGCAGCTCCCAGCATTCATCTGCTACGTCTGGCTCTCAATCCTACCTGCCTGAACGCCTGCAGATAATCAAACCACTGGAGGGTGAGTACACACACACACACACACACACACACACACGTGCATTCTAAGGTCCACCACTTCAGGTCATATGACTGTATTGTACAATGTGGTTTGGGTTTTATAGGTTCAGTTACCCTGCACCAATGGCAGCAGCTAGCTACACCAAACCTTGGGGGAATTCTTCATCCACGTCCAGGCATCCTCACCAAAGATTTCTGGGAACTGGAGGTAGACGTTCAGCAGGTTTATAGCCTCAATGACATTGAGGAGGATGAACCTAACTGGTCCAAATTCTCTAACCAAAGTCACATGCCTATTGGTAAGGATATTGTATTCTCAGACTTTACAGCTTGCTGAAAGAAGTTAACAAAAAGCCTTTGTTAGTTAAGAGTCCCACCAGGTGGAATTGTTGGATTGAAAGTTCAGGGGACATATGCCTTTTAGGATGAACTCTGAGTTTCTCAAAGCAAAAGTTATCTTGGTCGTAGTTCCTGCAATCTAAAGTTTTGAGTTTTGTTTAAAGCCGTTAGTAGTAAAAGAAAAATGGTAGAAAAAGGTCAAATTGTGCTTCCTTTGTAAATTTAAAAGGTTCTTGAGCACTTTTATTAATGAATGTACCAGACAATCTAGCGTTGCAAGAGGTTAAATTAGGTGCTTTTCTTTTATGTTATCATCTGATCTGAGCTCCATTTTGTGCTGTAAAGCTCATACCAATAGGTAGTAGTGCATTTTAGTAAATGTGCATGTGTATCTATCTCAGTCACTTCATCTGGCTCCAACTTCCCCCAAACTTGCCCCACCCAAACCATCACCAACCCTCAGAACCTCCATCCCTCTGTTCTGCTCGCCCCCTTAAACACTAGGTAAGAGACCACTTTATACCATTGCTTTGTTAGTCCATATTTTCATTAACTAATTTGCATTATAATAATAATAGTAATTAATAATATCAACGTTAATAACGTTATAATAATGCATCACTGAGATTCAGCTCCTGCATTTTTTTTTTCCATTTCCATTTTCCACCTTATTTTGATATTTGTGTGACATTGAGTGTTGCAGAGCGTAGACTCCATAACCCCGAGGAGCATTAGACGCAAACGCAAGGATCATAACTGAGACGTTTATTGCCTGCATCAAAATAATATACATGCGGGTATGCACTCAAAGTCCGCGAGTGGCTATCGGAAGCATGCACTCGATAATGTCAGACACCGGGCTTTCGCTCAGTCAGCCTATTTAAACCCCCGTGCATGATTGCAAGATCAGTGGCAGGTGTTGGTGGGTGTGTCTGTGTACATGTGTGTGAGCAGTGGTTGGCGTGTGAAAATGAGCACAGGCACAGCACACAGACAGTTCACACCCTTCTCTTGCTTCTCTATGCCGCCCTCTGGTGGCCAGACTGGCCACAGTGCATGGACATGACATTTTGATGTTGATGATCAGTTGATCATAAAATAGATTTTCCCATTTCTATAAATATTATAACGCATTTAAAGTGGTAGCTCAGTGGTTCGATTCCCAGCACCAACACTGCTGGACCCCTGAGCAAGGCCCTTAACCCTTAACTGCTCAGTTGGATGAAGTTATGGATAAGGGCATCTTCTGAAAGTATTAGAACACCTAACCATCACATCCATGTCTTTTTTCAAACATCCTTTTCCAGATTTAATCGTTATAATGTTAGTGACATCAGGCACAATTAGTTTTATAGTATTAGTGAGATCAGGCACTGATGTCAGTTGAAGAATTCTAGGTGTGCTTGTAAGTTGTCCACAGGCGCTTAAAACTGAATTTCTATACAGTTGAGTGCGCCTTTTACATTTCAGGGTTGGAACACGTTAGAAAAGATGTTAGCGTTTTATTTTTCTCTTTCTTCTTTTGAATGCATTCTAGTTCAGACACAGGAAACGTTGGTCAAGGCTCTTCCTCCAGCTGTAATGTCACCTACCTCCATAAAGTGAGACCCAAACGTTATGGCTGCATACTGTAGTCGCAGAGAAACCCCCTAATGCAGTTTTCCTTTACGTTCCCCATTTTTGCATGGCTTCAAAATAGGCATTTATTTAATAATCAGAGCTGACACTTTATGAAAGGAAACTTCTGCCGAACTTTTCTAAGTTTCACTTAGAATGGTTTTGAGATAACGAGCCTTTATGATTGCAGAATGTTTTGCCTGATGATATAATATCCTTTTTTATCTTCTTGAAAATTGAAATTTAAATGTTCACTGACATTTTTGCATCAATATCATTTTGCTTTGTGCTGATTGTTTTTAAAGCCTTCAGCCTCTGAACCTTTCCACCTCTGGAAGCACTAAGCATGTAAGGACCCTACCAGATCACCAGCACAGTGTCTTCCATCAACCTGCTACGAACGCAGCAGCCAACTTGGGTCTTAATCAGCTGCTTCATGAGCGCGGTATCTCTGCTTCAACCCAGCCCAGCTACCCTCCCATCCTCAGACCTTCAACCAGCACTTTAGCCTCTTTGAACGATAAAGAACCAGATGGGAAACGTAGAGAAGAGAAACTGCAGAGAAGGAACATTTTCAGCTTCAACCTGGTGGACAAGCTTCAGAATCTTGGTCTTCATAAAGTGGTAGCCAGAGGATTCATAGACTCAGGGAAAGAAGGAAGAAGATTCATGTAATTCTTCAATAAAACACTGAACACTGGCTTGCAGTAGGGATACTGTTTTATCCCTAACGGTCTTCCTTCTTAGATGCAGCTGATAAACATAGTGTTTATCATTGAGCAATTGAAAGCCATATCACTCCATGTGGAGTAGTCCCTGCAGTTGCAAGATCTCATGTTGGTTATGAAAGTGTGTCCTGTTAACAATACCGTCGCCTGGCTTAGGTTTGGAAATCCAAGATTTTTTTTTTTTTTTAGGTCTGCGGTATTTTATATATGATTAAGTGTTTATGTTGCTGTCTTACGTGCTCTGAGCATATATTGAAAGGGATAAACTGTTGTTTTATTGTGATTTAAGAACTTTAAATTTGATTCATTACATGGCAGTTCTGCATTCTCTTTAATCCAGACTGCTTATCTTGACATAAATGAGCATATTATTTATATATTTAAAGGCCAGTGACATCGTTCATCTGTGTAGTAGATGAATTGTGACGGTTCATGTATTGTTTTTATGACAATGTGCACATTTTCAATGACCTGAGCATATTGTTCAGTATCGATTTAATCTAGAATTAGTTGTTTAAGATTTCAATCAAATGTATTTAATTATGAGTTATTATAATGCACTGGGGTTATTTGTTTGATTGTAAATATAGCCACAAATATAATGGTTTATTCAGACACCTGATAAGTCAGTTTTTAGACATTCATTAGTTCTTTTTATAGACATACACACACAAGGTGAATACTTCCTATTTGACGCACCTGAATATTTGCACATTCTGATAGATTTGTGACAATAAGGGATCAAACATATTCACCTTCATATGTTTAACATGTACTGAAATTTTTCGTCCATATAAATCTGAAGTGTGGTATTCTGTAGTTTCTGTGCACATTCACCTTATGGCATGGCAGAAAGAAACAGACATAATTCCACGCCTAGATTTATATTTCATGCCATTTTTATTTGAGAGTTATCCCCTATATTACAGCCTTTAAAAATAGCACCTTACTTTATGCTCTCCATCCTTTATGATTGATCTTTAAGTTCTTTTGTCTAGACTCAAAAATCAACATTAAATGATCATTTAAATTAGAGCTTGACTGATATATATTATACTGATCCTTTTCCTAATATTTTAGCCTTTTCCATCATCGGGATATTGGTCTGGTAATATCGGATCTACCGATATATGGCGTCAGCTTATGGCCGTTTAAAGAATTGTGTTTTTGTTAAATCGGATCTATTGAAATATGATTGTATGATACATGACTTTGGTGCATATGACAGACGGTGTACTAATTTAATCTTGTTAATTTTTGGGCTCCTCAACCAGGGTTACTCTATTAGTGGTGAAATTTTACTACAGACAGTGTTATAAATGAAATAACACTATACTGAATACAAACGCCTATTCAGATCAGTACCGTTATTATCCTTTTGTTAAAAACAAAACAATTAATAAATATCGGTTCTGCATAACAGTTATTGGTCATATCTGTATTGTATTGGTTTTGAAAAAATATCATTTGATTTCTAATTTAAACCTCAGCATGAGATTTGTATTGATGTACTGTAGATCATTCAAGAGTTAAGAGTTTACTGGCTTGTATACAGGAAATATCTGTTGCACCATAGTTAAATTCTTACTCTCTTAATCCTCCAGCAGTCTGGAATAACTGTCCAGCAGGCTATACAGATGGCACCCAGCCAGAATGCATTTTTTTGTGGCGCGGATATATAATTTCTGCTCTTGACCACTAAGTGGTGCTGTACTCTAACTATAGATTTTCACGTTATAAGGTGGACGTGATCAGTCAGCTGCGCCATGTGGAGATTAAAAAGTACTATCAATAAGATTAAAAAAAATCACATTCACATAACATATAGTAAATTTAAGCATTCATGTAAGCATTTGCTGTTTAGAATGAATTCAAACAGTACAGTAAAATTGTGTTTACTTCTTGGGCTGGTCTTTAATGGAAACAAATACCCCGTATTTCATTTTAAAAATAGTTCATAATAGGCCTGTGTATTATGTTATTTATTTCTTGTAAATAAATGACAAAAAAAAAACTTATGTGAATCATATAGGTTACACATTTGCATGGGGTTATTGATTCTGAAAAGAGCTTTGTTTATGTTCATTTGTATTAGTATTAGTCTGGGATTATTATTTAATTTATATTTTGTTGCGCTACAGTGTTTGTTTGATCGCTCTTGGTGCTTAAAGATCATTCGATTGGTCAAACGTTTGTGAATCACTCTTGAAATGAGATGACTGACAGTGATAGCCAAGACAGTGCAAAAGGAATACCTTAAGATATCAGGTCACAAGCATGCTTTATTAATCACTCGCTTTAGTTGTGTTTAAACATTAGGGCATTTTTTCCATTTATTTCCTCCTTGCATTTTAATTCCATTGTTGTAGTCAAATTGTGTTTTATCATTATATGGGAAGAGTTAGGGATTATGTATGTATAACATTTCCCTAAAAAGCATGTTGTCACATGCCTTAAACTTTGCATTAAAGTGTTTTCCATGTTGCAGACAAGAGATCCAATACAAATCGTAGATACTGATGATATTTTAAGGTACAGCTTTATTGCACGTATATGTGAAACACTGAGTTTAAGATATTATTAGCTAAATATCAGAAGAAAGACTATTGTTGCCATCCTTCTCAAATCCTTCACTTTGGCAATATGTGTCTTTACAGGTTTATATTACACACATCTAAGTTTGCCATTTTGATATGGGAGAATGCATGCGAGTAATGCTTGAGCCATTAGTTTGCACCTATTATCACTGTAATTAAAAAGTAATTGGAATTAAAAGTGTGTACAATATTGCAGCGTAGCAGAGTGGTGCTGTGTTGCAATAAATACAAACGTTTGACATGGCTCAATGGTAAGCCTCTGGGTCAGTGATCGGAGGGTTGGGGGTTCAAGCCTTGCACCAGGCAAGCTATCATCGTTGGGTCCTTGAGCAAGGCCCTTAACCTCAGTAGCTCCAGGGGTGCTGTATGTTCCAGCTAACCCCATGCTCCGACCCCAGCCTTCAAATTCATAAGGTGGGATATGTGGAATAAAAACATTTCACTGTGTCTATGTGATAAATAAGATTTGATATCCATGTTCTATATTCTAAGTTGTTCCTATTTTGATCTCAGAACATTTTTCATTTATACACAGTTCATTCCCTTGTTGCATATTCTCAGAACACGTTTTCTTTGTTGATGTTGGGGATTACTACGTGTTTTTTGGACATCTTATTTACTTTACAAGCTAATAGACTGTATTTAAAGAGTGGCAATGAAAGTCAAATAACATGTTTTAAATGCTTTTCAAATGTAAACTGGATTCTCATCAGCATATCATAGGCACACACTAAAGCCTAAAGATGTATACTTAAAGGTATCACACCAGTGACAATGTCGGTTTTATTACCTATTAATATCATATGATCCGGAAAACACAGCAGATGCGGATTAGTGTTCAATAACCACACGGTATCCTATTACTCTCATATCAGTTTACATGTAATACAAACGTGAAACATACGTTTAGGTTTGCATAAAATATAATAAATTTAATGAAAGAAGCTGGTCTTTACAGTATTACAACCATAATTAACTTCAGTCCGAACTGCGACGCCCGAAGTCAACCCAACCCTGATAGTCTGAAATGCAGTCGTCCCGCTGGATAATTTCTGTCAAAACATTAAAATAAGACAAGATGAGACATGAATGAGGAACAGCACAATCGTGTAGATAATCTCCATTCAACAGAATTTACCTGACAGAGCTTGCAGTATCTGTTTGGATGTAAACCGTCGCTGATCTTCTGGTAAAGGAGCAAAACGCTCCATTCTCCCGCCGTGACTCGCGCCTCTTTGCACGTGCAGCCCCATGAGCTCACGAGTTTCCAACGCCTTCTGTGCCTCGTGTGCTGAAGGTAATAGCGGCGAGGCCGTGCACGTGCACACCATCGCCAACGCGACTATGAACCCGAACCCTATGAATGTCGTTGTCATGCCTGGAAGGGAAACGCGGCTCTTTTAGTAACCGAGAAAAGATGACCCATCAAACATGAGAAACAGACAAATTATACATGTGTTGATCATTTAGAGCTTAATCCAACACTACATCATACAACTCAGGTTTAACCACAGATTAATAATCACCCAAAACAATAACCCTACAGTTTATCTCTAGGCTTTCATGTAGGTTTGTTTTACTTAAATAGTGAAGGGCTGCTTTGTCCAATAGTCCAAATCCAATGTCATGGATCTGTTCAACATCTCGATTTTATATATATATAGGCAACTCATCATCATCATCATCATCATCATAAACAAGCAGCAATCAATAAAACATCACTGGTAATAAGGAAGCAATTACCCTTACTGTAGCTTCCCAGCAAACATCGGTCCGACATTTACGTCGTGTCCCCGGCCAAAAATAGTCAGACGGCATGTTGCATGTATAATTGTTTCTTTGACTTTTAGCTACGTGTAGTTCACCATATACCTTACAGCATCACGTGATCACCTCCAACATCCATTGATTGTGCATTTTATATACAACGTTGCATGCATGCTTTTTAAACTGTCATTTATTTTCTTTCATTGGAGT
The DNA here is from genome assembly GCA_028566295.1 of Liobagrus marginatus. Lineage (NCBI taxonomy): Eukaryota > Metazoa > Chordata > Actinopteri > Siluriformes > Amblycipitidae > Liobagrus > Liobagrus marginatus. The sequence goes on from JAOUQX010000003.1 coordinate 15,284,447, forward strand.
GCTGTCATGATGTCATTGTTGCAAAATGTCATGTTGGAACAGCACTCTTATTTCATCAACCAACAGTCAATTGGTGGCTCCAATTCTATGCAACAGTTTGGAAAGGACACCGTGGTATCCACAAACGTTTGCATAGATCTTTTACATAGACATGTATATGTATATGTATATTTAATGTCGATTCAACCGATTACTTAAAGGAAATTTAGTCTTTAATGATAGGGATACACCTTAATTACCTTTCAGCCAAAAGGATTTTGGCACCTGACATTCACCCATATGTCAGCCTCCCTCAGACTTAATAGTTTCGCCTTAAGACTTCCTTTTACTGCAACTAAGAGGCTTAACTTGTCAAAGAAATGGTTTGTTAACATAAATGTAAAACTTAAGTGGTTTGCACCAAGCTACAGTATCATCTCCGCATTACTGAACACTTTGGAGATCAACAGGAACTCATATTTCTTGCCACAGTCCTGTTTAAGGGTGAAGCGAGTGAAATGTCTTTCCAGAAAACGGAGGTTGTTATAGCAAGGGGGACCAAATCGATATTTACACCAATTAATACTTTAAAACATGGAATGGGATGTTTGACAAGCATGGTCAGGTGTCAATATACTTTTGGCTACCAAGTTTCATACCTTTTTTTTCTGAGTGTGTTAAAGCTTTCCGTTTACTTTTATTTCTTGTTCATCACCGAACGTTTACATGTGCAGCATTTATTATCACATCGACAATTTATTACTAGTTTATTTGCACTCTCATGTTTAGCTCTGTCCAGCTTTGCGTACTCAGTTAATTGTATTGCCATTGCAACAAAAGTTGTCCTTACACATATTTGCAAATGTGCATTTCATGTAGACTGTCCATTTGTGTTTTATGTTCTGTGTGGCACATTTTTCCTGCAGGAATGCTCCTTAGTTTCACTGTGTATGCTTGAAATAACATTAAAATGAATTAGACTTGACTTGACGTGACATTTACATTTTTTTTACACAATTCCTAGGTATTGGCTAGGCGAAACACACCTGTGCTGGATCCTATTTCTTATTTATGCGTATATTCTTGTGATACGTCATTGAGCACAAGTACGTGTTATCTAAGATGTGTTTTCAGTTTTTATAAGAACATTGATTAGCTTAAACTAAAATAAGACTTAAGTGGTTTCAATGACGCAAAGTCAGACCATGATTTATGTACATAAAGATTTTAGAAAGTGGTAGTTGTCAATCCCTGCAATTCAGTAGGCCTTGCTGTGTACTGTGCAAACAGCTCAATAAACAGACTGATTGATTGTCCAATGAAAACAAATGCAGTATCCGAAAACAGCTGCAGTAGACTTAATGAGAGCTCATTCAGTATTGCTTGCATTGGAAAAATGAAACGTGTGACAGATACCCTGAAACAAATAAACAATACGTCATGAAATACACATTTCACAGAAGGCAGTGAGAGTATTACGTGAAATACTTGTTACGTGAATTCATTACATGCAAACCTGAAATGCTAAAAAACATACATTACTGTGGTCTGTAATTTCCACATCTCTATATGTACTCTATATACAGTATGTACACACATCATCTCTATATGTACTATAT
>JAOUQX010000003.1:15334007-15346775 GCA_028566295.1 Liobagrus marginatus
CCAGGCAAGCCTCTTTTTCTTATTTTGCCATCTTAGCAATGGCTTTCTTTCTAAAACTTTTGACCGGTAGTGTATATTTAACCTATCGAACCATACATTCATTGATGTTGAATTCTTTCGCAGCTGCTCTATTCCCATTTACAAGCACGTAACTGATAGCCTGTAGTTTGAATTGTGCCTCGTAAGCATGCCTCTTTATTGGTGCCATTTTTGGGGAACCTTAGACAAACAAATGTTGTTTTGCAGCATACCGGTAGTATACCTACCGGAGACGTGGCGGAGGTTAGCGTACGTACTGTACGTATTACGTAATGCTCTCTGATTGGTTTATCGCTGCTAGCGTATGTAATGTACGTATTACATCCCTGTGTCAGCGGGATATGGTCCGATAGTAGGTCAAGCAGAGCGCTTACCAAAGTCGCACAACATTTTTACAGATTTTGGAACTCAGTGCACACATAAGGCGCACTGGATTACAAGGCGCGCGGCCGATTTTGGAGAGAATTTAAGGCTCTAAGGTGCGCCTTATAGTGCGGAAAATACGGTAAATAACGTTTGATAAGTAGGTATGTAATGTTCTCCCTGTGCTTGCGCAGGTTCTCCATGAGTACTGGTTTCCTCCCGCCTCAAAGCACATGCAATTGTCCATAGGAGTGAATGTGATTGTGAATGGTTGTCCGTCTAAGTGTTAGCCCTGCATTTAACTGACGATTGTCCAGAGTGTACCCCGCCTCACACGCTAAGTTAGCTGGGATAGACTCCAGCGCTCCCGCGAAAGGTGGTAACAGCCAACGTATTGAATTAAACAGAAACCATAACGGTGCAATGCATTACTTTACCTTACCTCCTTTTGCCAACAAAATACTAGGAAGTCATATTCTATAGATGGGTGCTAAGTAGGGATGGGTACCGAGAACCGGTATTTTCTTGGATCGGTACGCAATTGGGTTGATGCCAGAGAACCAACAAATCATATGCGTATAGAGAGTAGTATCAATAAATACCGGTATCGATAAGCGTTATTGGTATCGATACCTAGCCCTAGTGGTACGTTGGGACAATACAGAGCAGAAAAGCTGACACAGTCACCCCAGTTCTGCCAGGATCTCAGACTCTTCAATACAGCTCAGGTTTTCAGTGGGATTGAAGCTAGAGAACCTGGACGGTCACATTTATTTTTTTTTTTTTTTTAAATCCCTGATTTTAGTTGTGGCTTCTTCTCAGATACAAGGAGGGTTTAATTAAGAGTAATTATTTGTAATAAAAACTTCCTACTGGTTTTCAAGTGACATCTACTGGTCTAGTCTTTAATTGTCCTCTTTACTGTACGTGGGGTCAAATACACCAGCATCCTCTTCCAGTCAGGTTCACTAAACCGCTTCTATTACAGCGGACTGTTTCAAGCTTTTTATTTATTTGTAATACCGAGTGCTTTTGTCATTTCGTGTAGTCAATAATCTTCCTTATTCTGATGAATAATTAGGAAGGACTTATTATTTACACATCTAAATATCTAATATAAGATCAAAAAGCTGTGATGCTGTAATTTTTTACCACACCAACAAAATTACACATTTTTTCCTCACTTTACACAGGGTGCCAATAATTCTAAAGCTGACTGCTTAACTATTAATATAGACTGGAAATACTTTTTACAATTAATTATTTTCCTCTTGATTTGTGGTTTTCGTCCAAGTTACTTACAAGTGCTCTCTCTCTCTGCTGCTTCTCTTCCACCTCTCTCATCAACTCAGCCGTCCTCTGAATATTCGCATCCACCAGCTGCTGTTGAAGCTCCTTGTGCTTGAACACCTTGTCAATGTGCTGGACAGAAACGTTCATGTCATGTTGAGGAAATGTTATATACAGTAAGTGTTTCTGCAAGGTTGGGTTGGATGCAATACTTTTTAAGGCCTTTTTTTTTTTTTTAATACTGTGCAGAATGAAATTTAAGACCAATTTTATAGTAACAGATTTGCACACAGTACAACAAATTAGGAGAGCGGGCACACAAACACATTTTCTCAATTTTCTAGCACGATTTGACCGAGCTGCCAAATAGCTGATTTTCGAATGCGGTAAGTAAATAACTTTATTTATTTTTTCCTTATTACAAGTTGTGTTTCTCGTTCTGTGTGTCACACTAATGATCAATCTACAGGTTATTTAGTGCTGTAACACATCCTGAAGTTTGCCCTGCCAGAGTTTTTTTTTTTTTAGTTTATAAGTAAATCGGGGATAAATAACAGGAGTTCCTGTCAGGATGAAAGTAACACTTGTTGTTTTTCGTCATCAGGTTTTAGCCGTACCCACGCTTTTCCACTTCAATCTAGGAATCTGCAGTGGTTCCATCCAGATGTTTTATAAAATGGTTTGCTCTTAACAAAAAATAATAATAAGATTCTACAATTCAAGTTTGTACTCTTGCGTTAATTTTGAAACATTTGATGAAACTGAAATTGAAACATTTTTTTGGGCAAAAATTAAGGACAAAATATATTTGCAGTTACATATTAACAAGGTCATCATCAGCTGTATTTAATAAGTCACATAGGGGCTGTTTTTCTTTAAAATCCAGGGTGTACACAGATCCTTATATAATCTTATATCCCATAATATAAAAATAAAGCCGTAATTAGCATTAAAGCATTTTACATTTGTGTTTCAAAGGACTTAAAAATGCACTCAAACAGACCAGAATGTAACAAATATTTTCTTTTCTTTTTGAAATCGATTCATCCATTATAGTTCATCTATTTGTCACAAACTAGGTAGAACCATCTAAAATACACATTCGTGGGGATTTTGCTTACGCTAGCTGCAGTGAACCACAATATTTGGAAGGTAGTCATAATGTTATGCTTGATTGGTGCATGTCAAAAAAACAGACGTGAAACAATAAAGAAATACCAATTCTGCATATTGGTTATCGGTAACAGATCTAAAATCTATAATCGTTCAATCTCTACTGATCTGCTTGAAAGACTTCTCTCACCTCCTCCCGCAGCTCATACTGCTCAATGAGCTTCTTGAGTTTTTCAGCTAGCTCCATGTTCTCCTGCCTCAGCTTGGCGTTGTGTGTGTTGTGCTGCTCCATCTGCATTTCGATCTCATTCAGCGTCATCTGAAAGTGAAGTGTGGCCTCCTTACGCCGCTCTTCGTATTCTCTGAACCGCTGGTTGTTCTCCTCCTGCCAAAAACAAAAACACGGAGGGTGGAGACAAACATAGGAACAGTTAGCTATTACAGAGCCAATATCTGCATGATCCTAAACCAGCACAGGAATGCTGCAACACACCTTCAGGGTCTTGTTGTGCCGTTGTAGTTCCCTGCACAGGCTTTCGAGTTTGCTGCGAGCCAGGATAGCCTTGCTGTGTTCACTCTGAAGATGGAGCTTCTCTTTCAGGACCTGTGTTTGCTTCTTCTGCAACACCTTCACTTGCCTCTGCATACTGCGGCTGTCTTCTAGCTGTCAATCAGAGAAACTCAGTAATGTGGACCCACCGGTATATTATTGCTAATGCGATACACCGTGTAGTAAATAAGGATGGGCATTCCAAGCAACAATAACATTCAGTGATTTTTGCCGCCCCAGGGTTTCGTAACCGTTATATATTACCCAAGTCTTCAGTGTGCGCATGAGATAAACATTTTCTTCCTCTGTAATCTGTACAGCTTTGGGCGCATTATTGCCGGCGCTACCCTCTGGTTACATGAACGCATAACCACCGCATCAGCACCGAACTCATTTGGATAACTTTTCTTTAGACAATATTTGCACAACCTATTCGAAATCCTCTTAACTCAACTAATCAAATATTCAAAAAATTATGATCCAAACCAAAAGATTGCAGCTACTCACCAGGTCAGCATACTTTTTGCAAAGAGCAGCAAGTTTCTCCTCAGGACTGGCTAAAGTGTTAAGGGCTTGCATCAGTAACAGGACCTCTTTGCCTGTATTAATGTGAAATAAACAGCAAGTAAAATATTTGAGGGTAATCAAAGAATTAGTGCAAAATGCTTTACGCTGTTTCAAATCAAACATTTACAGTTAAGTCACCTGCTAGTAGGACGTCAAAACTTACACGGTGACTCAGGAACACAACCAAATCTAATCACTTCTATTAGATCTAAAATACGCAATTCTGTGTTGTTAAGGTCCATAATCTGAGCACCCGAAACAATGGTTCAGCATTCTGAACGCAGCACCCACCAAACATATTGTGCGCCTTGTTTGCATCGCCGTTCGACTCCAGTTCTCCTTCGAGGGGATCTTCTCTTCCAGGTGTCTCCCCTCTTATCTCTTCGTTGCAGCAGCTGTTAATCAGTCCTCCAAACACCTTAAGGTTATCTGGGGAAGGGGTCAGGCTTGCTGGAGGGGAACTGCTACCGTCCACGAGGCCTCGTGCAGCTGCCTCCATTCCACAGACTCCGGTGGTCTCCATCATTTTAGGGCCGTACTGTCAGAGGAAAAAAAAAGCCACACTCGTGAGAATGCCTGGGTTTGTTATCTGTGAGGCTGCTGCACCATGTTTGGTTTGCAAATGCCTCTTTAACATGTAAACACCATCTGCACTTCTAACAATGGAAAAGGTATTACAGTGTACTGTAATGATACATGTACAAGGGTAGTTTATTCACCGTCTACTGTCTAGAGGCCACGTGCTGAATGCTTGTATAAGCTATTGTTCAGTGTTGCGTATAGTCCATTGCCCGACTGCTGTATTTTAAGATAAATGAACTTCGTCCTAGAGAAATTATACTCCATTCCTTATTCAAGATGTCTGTGATGAAAGGGAATGACAATAAAGATGACATGATTCTAACAAATCACTTCACACGCAACTAAACAGAACCATGTCCTGCAATTACAGGTCGGTCCTTAAATTGTGGGTGCAGCCCGAAAACCTAGATAGCTGACTTGCTGCCTTGCTGCCTTACATGTCATTGCACCTCCGGAAATATTTCCCAGTTTTCAGACACAGCCTTTGGGTCATGTGAACCTTTAGCATGACTTGGTCACGTAAAGATAATCAACATTGAATTAGGATTTAGGTGTGTTCAAAATAATTTTGGATATAACCGTTTTCCAGAAACTAACGCATTTAGTTTTAAAGAGCGGATGTATACACACAGCATTTAACAACTAAATGAACGAATGAAAAATGTTAAGTCATCTCTATAAAGCACTTCGTTATTTATCACCATTAACTTATGCTATGTTTTTCTTACTTATCTAAGCCTCCATTTCCTTTCTGGCTTTCCCACAAGAGGCTGTGGATGTTTGGTCCAATCAAGCAGGAGCCAAAGCTAACCATCTATTAAAGACCAAGATAAACTGATTACACATCTGGAAATGTGTGTCTGTTTGATTGAAGGAAACTCTTTCACCCCTCTGATGTTAACACGGCTAAGCCGGGTAATCAGACCCTAATCAGAAAGCTACTCTTGAACATCTTTGGAATCCTTGGCTTAAAGGTTCGTTTTGTTCTGTTCATCATTACTGCTTGCAAGTGGCCAAGCACCTGCATGTTGAAGTCCTGCTTTAAAGTATTTTTATACGTTTAAGACTGTTGCCACCAACTTTGAAAACACACTTGGTGGTAATACACCGACAGCATTTGGCAGAGACTTTATCCAAAAGCTAAACTTAGAAGTGCTGTAAAATCTATATCAATTAATTTATTGAGGACTAGGTCAATGACTTAGTCCAAAGCTCTGTGGGGATAAAATATTTCAACAAATGCATAGTTTACATTTTAGCAACATTTTTTGTGCTAGTCTAAGTACTTCAGTTATAATCAGGACTTTTTAATTAATTAAGTAATTGTCAAAAAAAATTGAGGAAGTAGTAGTTATGCGTTCATTCTTAATTGAACAGGGTTAATTGACTGACAGGGTTGGTTAGTTACCTAGTTGTTATCACTTGAGTAACTACTGTATGTGTGTGAGGCCTTTGATCAACATGCTGAAGGGAAAGAATAACAGCCACGTGCTGTACAGCAACACCTGGATCCACACTCGGAACACGTGCAACAGTTATGACTAAATAAATAAATAAATAACTAACTCATAATAAAGGTCAGACAAGCAACTCGCCAACACACCGAGGTGGTTTACTTAAACGACACGAGCCCCTATTTTTCCCGCTGTGTGCACGTGCGCCGTAGTACTCGTACGGTACTGGCTGACAGCTGAATACTGACCGCATAGTGCGAGGGGGAAGAATCCAGAAATCTGTTGATCGAAAAACATAATTCCGCCTGCGTACACGCTTAACGATTGAGTATTTTATATATCATTATGGTTGTCTGGCCATCTCTGTTCGTTCCCCAGAACCAGATACACGACCAACAAACTTTGCCTCGTGATAAAACCCCGCAGTGTTCATTGTAAAACATTAACTATAGTTTAAAGAAAAGAACATTTACACCTCTTTAAAAGTTCAGCTGTAAACACCACCCACAGTCAGCTTGCGAATTTACTTTCATTTTTTCCTCAAAATATTCTTAAGAGCAGACCGCAATAAAAAATGCGGGGTAGACGTTAGTTGCTAAACTTTAAGGGAAACAAATCAATACCCCCCTGCTAGTTAGCCAGCTAGCTAACGTCATCCAGATGCGTAGCTAGCTGATACGGTAACGCTAGTTATATATATATATATATTTTTATTTTTTATTTTTTTTAAACTCCCCACGTGTCGTTTTCACAGAAGTAACACATGATCATCGTATAATGTACGGTTTAATGAAAAAGCAAAAATAAATGCAAGTCTATTTGACTCGCTAGCGCAGTTAGCTTAGCTACTTCCTTCATAAATGTATAATATCGGTGGTTAGAGAAACCTCTGTCACTTTATTAGCCGAACAATTAATCTCTTCAGCTCAAGGTTAGCCGGAATATTAGAGAAATTCTATATACAGTGAAGCCAAACTAATCATTTTAGGGCTGTATAAATCCATTTTAACCATATAATATCATAGGACTGCTGTTACCTGAAGCTTTTCGGTGTTTAAATCGACCCTGGCGCCTGAACAAGTCGCCATGTTGTGACGAAACACCGAGCAGGAAAATAAAACCACCAAAGGTCTTCACTGCAACAGGTTCAACTTTACTGAGCGCCAGACAATCGCTCCTGTTCTTACACACATTGCGCTTTATAATATTCATGTTCAACCAGTTGAAGAACAACAATACAGGTGTCGCTTGTTTAATTTTAGTGTTTTGAATGTTCGTGTTTATCTGGGAATTCTTTTGTAGCCGCCTTTATATTAGTTCAGCTTCTAAATTGTAACTACAGCTGCTGAAGGTGGATTTACACCAAAATCTCTCTTGAAAACGCACCCGATGTCCCTCCTTCCACTATCTGGACATTTCCTCTGGGTGCAAAGAACTAAAGTGCAAATCAGAAGTTTTTGTTAGTTCCTGGCCTAATTGTCTGATAGGGTGCCAAAAGTTTTTGTATACAATACGGCCAACAGGTTGTGGACGCCTTACCAGCAAACCCACACAAGTGTCTCTTTCTCAGACTGCTTCCACAAAGTTGGTGTATTTCTACAAAAAAATGTTTTCCTATGTAATTACTGGAAGTCATTTGCACCATAAAATCACCCAGTAGGATCATTTCAGAGGTGAATCTGGAATTGTGTTCATCAGCTATTGTCTCAAACAATGGCAAACATTCCAGCATGTACCACCTCAGCTGTGTTTTGCATAGCTTAAGATCGCACTGCTGTATGTTTAGGGTAAAAATGTTAAATCCAATTAAACAAGTCATCCTACATGTTGCTGAGATGTGTTTTCTGTTCAAATATACGTTCTTGAGTTTTAATAGATGCTCATTGAAAGTCTGCAACCAGCAGCTTACTGTGTTCAAGATGCCAAAAATGTTGTTTAACTGGTGTGAGTGGGCTTTGCTGTGCCATTCGTCATTACTGACCATTAGGCACCATAATTCATTAACTAAGGCAACTTCAGACAGAACAAAATCTCAATGCCCACAATCTCCACACCTACCTGACTTGCCTACCATAAATAGACAATTTGTGTAAATTTGATTTCCCCCAAACTCTTTCATTACTAGGGTGAAGCCTATGCAAATCTATTAAAGGTAGAGGAGCTCAGAACAGTCAAATACTAAGATACTACCATGGTTATTTGTGTAGGCTCTCTTTAATAAAATAAACAAATATATTGGGATACGTGCTCATCGCCATCCATATGTGTATTTTGAACTATCATATTTCAGATATATCTCTTTTACTCCTATAATAACCTCCATGCTTCTATAAATGTTGTCATAGTATTATTAGTGAGAACAGACACTAATGTTGGGTGACGAGGTCTAGGCTGGGCTCTGTGTCCAATGGGGTTTAGGTCAGGGCTCTGTCCAGTTTTTATCACTTCATATTCAAACCATGTCTTCATGGAGCTCAGGAGCTTTGTGTACAGGGGCATTGTCATGCTGGAACAGTGTTTGTGCCACTTAGTTCCAGTGAAGGTATAATGTAATGCTCTAACATACAAAGACATTCTAGACCAGTGATTCTCAACCGGTGGTCCATGGCTCTCTAGTGGGCCTTGGAGCGCCATCTGGTGGACCATGTAGGCAGTGGTAGACTATCCCTAAATAATTCATTCATTGTCTACCATTTATCCTGTTCAGGGTTGCACAAGCATTGGAGTCTATCCCAGCTAACTTAGAGCATGAGGTGGGGTACACCCTGGACAATCGGCAGTTAATCGCAGGGCTAACACTTAGAGACAGACAACCATTCACACACACATTCACTTCTATGGATAACTTAGAGTAGCCATGGTTGGGAGGCGGGAGGAAACCAGAGTACCCAGGGAAACCCATGCATGCACGGAGAGAACATGCAAACTCCAAACACCCTGGGTGAGTATCAAACCCATGACCTTGTTGTGAGACAGGAGTGTTAACCACTATGCCACAGTGCAGCTCCTACCCCAAATTTTAATTGAAAAATCTTGTTCTTTTTAAATTATCCAATTGTTGTTATGAATTTGGAATGTGTGTGTGAATGGTTGTCTGTCTCTAAGTGTTGTCCCTGCGATTAACTGTCCAGGGTGTACCCCGCCTTATGATCTAAGTTAACTGGGATAGGCTCCAGTGCTCCCGCGACCCTGAACAGGATAAAGCGGTAGACAATGACTGACTGACTGTTATGAATTTATATGATCTAAAACACTCAAGTCAAGATGCATTGACTTGATGTAGCCTGCTACATTTTAATAACAGATTAACAGCAGAGTAAATCATTGTACTTTTATAATAGTCTGTTATTCTGTGTTTATACTACCATATTTGGAAAGGTGGTGCTCAGAAGGTTTTTAAACAGTTGTTGGCGGGTGCTTCCAACTTTGTCAAAAGTTTGGCGAAGACACACTTTTAGGTGTGCTACTGTGTCCACAAAGGTTTGGAAATATGCCGTATGCATGTTAGGTCACATAATCTCCTCAGCAACTATATATCGTAATCTCCCAGGCACCACTGTTGTTTGAAACGTAAATGGTATTTGAAGGGCAGCAAAATAATTTTTCTGTTATCAAACCCTTATTTGTTCTAGTGAGGAAGTACAAAACCAGGAGCAAGAGCAAAGGTTCTTTCACATTTTACTTCATCTGTGTATTGGTAAGTCAGTCCTCCCAATTTAAATAAATTTGCTCTTTTAAATTAAAAATCACATTTCAAATGAATGATTTAAAAAATATGTTCACTTTTTAACTAACCAAGATAAATGATTTGATCAGTATTCAAATCATCGTCAGGTTTTTTGCTTCTGTCTCCAAATCAGTTAATCCGTGTGTTTCTCTAGTCAAAACTATGGCACTGTTTGGGAAAGTTCTGGAACCTGTAGGGTTCATGCAGACCATGCGTGTGCTCGTCGAGGGAGTCTGCTCTTATCTGAGTGCCAGCGCTACCTCTGATGATTTGAACCTGGTGAAGAAGAACTTAGACCACATCGATCATGAATTCAGCTCATTTGGCCCAGGCCTGCTAACTGACAAGGAGGTTCACTGTCTTGAATACGACTTGGCTGTAGTGTACAATCAACTAGGAGCATCAATAAGAGCCCAAGCTGAGTTCACAAAACGTGAAAAAGAAGTCTTTTTGTGCTACGTTCAGGAATATAAATTGGAGCGGCAGCTGACAGCACTGTACAGTCGTATGATGGGGATCTCTGTGCTGACCGATCAGCCCACCTTGTTGGAAAAGCTTGTTCTTAACCGCAAGCCGAGACGCTGGGAGATTAAAGAATTTTGTGTGAAGGTCAGTACATATGCAGACTTTAGGTGAAGGTGTAAAACATTCATTTGTTCATTCATTCAGCTTCAGTAGGCACTTTATCGTGGTTAGAGTTGTGGTGCTCTCAAGCTTATCCCAAGTGGACATCACTGGGCAGAAGGCAGTGGGCAATGAGAACACTGGGCAGGAGGCAGAGGGGAATGGGGACAAAATGGGCCATGGGAACACCCAGAGTGTGGTAAATTATAATGCTGGGTAGGAGAAAGTCATGGGAACGCTACAAAAGAGGCCGCTGGGAGTAGGAACGCTAGGCAAGAAGTGGGTGGGCAGTGGGAACACTGGACAGGAGGATGTGTGCTATGGGAATGCTAGGATAGAGGCAGCTGTGAATAGGAACACTAGGTCAAAGGTGGTGGGCAATGGGAACACTGGACGGGAGGAAGTGGGGAATGGGAACACTAGGTAAGAGGCAATAGGCCATGGAAACACTAGGCAGGAGGATTCAATGGGGATAAAGTGGACAAGGAGGCAGTGGGAAATGGGAACGTTAGGAAAGAGCCAACTGAAATAGGAAAAATAGGCAAGGGGTGGTGGGCACACTGGACAGGAGGAAGTGGGGAATGGGAAAACTTGGCAAGAGGCAGTGGGGTATGGGAATGCTGTGCAAGAGGCAGTGGGAATTTCAACATGGCCAGTCTGCCTACTAACATTTTTGGGAGGTGGGAGAAAAACCTAAATGAACATGTGAAGAACATAAACTTCACACGACAGAAACCAAAGCACAGGAATGCAGTAATGCTGCAATGAACCGCTGCACCATGATGCCACCCAGTGTAAAACATCTACAGTGAAACATACTACCTAACACGCTATATACTACATCTAAATCCATGTAGGCACAAATTCATCTAACAAATTCATCTATTCTTCTGACAAAATGTAATGGTCCTTTGATGTCAGTTAGAAAAAAAGGAACTTTACTAGTGATTATGTACATTTCATAAACAAGATATTTGACAGCAAGATAACCTTGCTAGTGATACACATAGTTGCAAATAACAAAGTAAAGGTAGCCATGAAAGGCAAAGGACAAAGCAAAGACATCTGATAACATTAACTGATAGCAGCATTCAAGCCCTTTAATTACAGTCCACCAAGGCTCTTTTCCATGCAGAACATTGAAAAAATATAGGTATAGTTTTATATTTGCAAACTTTAATTCAGACATCAGAATATCAATATAATTCAAATTTACAAAATATTCTAAGCCTTCTTTTCATCTTTTCTTGGGAACAGCATCCAACATCTGGGATAAAATATATTAGTAGTTAGAAGAATCCATGATTACACCAATCCTCACGGTTTAACAAGGAAAAAAGGATGTTACGTGTGCTCTTTAAACAAACATTTAGTTTGAACCAATATTATGTCGTTGGGTGGCGAGTCCTCCACTGTAAAGTTTACACCTTAACTATAAGTGTTAACCAATGATCCAACACAATTAATGAAAATAACTTCACTGATTCAGTGCAGTCTTTGAGTAGCATTAATTCAGTGGTAAATGTGTTTGAAATAATGGATTGGGAAAGCCTTGTGTTACAGGTCAGAATGTTATTTGTTCAAATCCCAGCCCCAACAAATCACAGATTTTGAGTCGTAGAGCAAGACCCTTAACTTTATGCATCATTAGTGAGATATACTGAATTAATTAATTCATTCGTTCGCTCATTTATTCATTCATTGTCCAGCGCTTATCCTTTTCAGGTGTGCAGGGTCGCTGGAGTTTATCCCAGCTAACTTAGGGCGTGAGGCGGGGTACATTCTGTACAATCAAGCCAGTTAATTGTTGGGTTAAAACTTAGAGACAGACATCTATTCACACTCACATTCACTCCTATGGACAATTTGGAGTAGCCAATTCACCTATGCTCAATCATAGGTTTTTGGATGCGGGAGGAAACCGGAGTACCCGGGGAAAACCCGTACAAGCACAGGGGGAACATGCAAACTCCACACAGAAACACCCTGGGTGGAAATCGAACCCATGACCTTCTTGTTGTGAGGCAGGAGTGCTAATCACTCTGTCACCGTGTCGCCCATGTACTGAATGATGTGCTTTTATGGTTCTGTTCAATATGACAGTAATTTACTATAAATATTTTAAACTCTAAATTTAGTAACACAGTAATTCAGTAAATTACTTTAATATGCAGGGATGGTCTTGACCAATAAGCAAGGTAAGCAGGGCCCCCGACAAATACCAAGAAGCCTGTATAAATAATACATTATTTCTTAGTTCTGAATCATATATTACTTATTAGTTTTTAATTTGTGAATTTAATTGTATTATATTATACTTTGAAAATCAAAGTTCCAGGTTACAGATATTTTTAACATGTAGCTGATTTAAAAATGTAGAGAATTTTTCTCTCTCTCTCTCTCTCTCTCTCTCTCTCTCTCTCTCTCTCTCTCTCTCTCTCTCTCTCTCTCTCTCTCTC
>JAOUQX010000003.1:15378373-15389717 GCA_028566295.1 Liobagrus marginatus
AAACCCAAGAGAGCAGAGCAAAATCAAAGTGGAGTCCTGATGTGTGTGTTTGTATTATGCGATGTAGCTTTGGTTGACGGCAAGGACAGCCCTCGGAAAGAAACTCCTCCTCATTCTCTCCGTGTTCGCGTTTAGGGGGCGTAAACGCTTCCCTGACGGTAACAGAGAGAAAAGTCCGTTGTTAGGGTGCTTTAGGTCCTTCTTAATCTTTCTGGCCCTGTTTAAGCAGCCAGAATTGTCTGGCGCTTATCCTGTTCAGGCTCGTGGGGCCGCTGGAGTCGATCCCAGCTAAATGCAGCATGAGGAGGGGTACATCCTGTACAATCGGCAGTTAATCGCAGGGCTAACACTTAGAGACACAACCATTCACACACACATTCACTCCTATGGATAATTTAGAGTAGCCAGTTCACCTATGCCCAATCGCATGTGTTTGGAGGCTGTAGGAAACCCGAGTACCCGGGTGAAACCCGCGCAAGCATGGGGAGAACGTGCAAACTCCACACAGAAAGACCCAGGGTGGGAATTGAACCCATGACCTTCTTGATATGAGGCAGGAGTGTTAACCACTCAGAAATAACCCAAAAATAAATGAATGAAAGAGTTACTAAATTTTTAATTGTAACAAACGCAGCAGTCCTGCTGCATCTAATATGCACCCATTGTAATCTACAATCTTCATATCCTGCTACTGAAATAAGAGTTAAAACTACTTGCTCCATAGGATCCTGCAGGACACCTTCACACACACCCTGTTGTTAAAGATCTCTGATTGTGTGCTCACATACTTTGAGAAATCCAGGTTTTGAAAACTTTTTGTACACTGCTTTTGAAAATCCAGTGTAATAGAACAACAGTTGTGATATTTTTAACCGTTCTGATTTCCCCTCTTTGAATGGTGAATCTTATTACACGCTGTGGTGAAGGATGTCCGATTTGAAGTACAACATTTTTGGGGTGAATATTTGCATTCAGGCTCCCATTCGTCCGTGTATTAGTTTTTTGGGGGATTTATGAGGTTTTGGCTCTTTATCTCGACTTCCGACGTGGAATGTTTAGTTTGCAGTTTATGATAACTTGCAAAACTGCACTTATGTTAATTAGCATTTAAAATGTGTCCAGCAGAAGTAGTTTTAGTTGTGTTGTGAAAAAAGTTACATTTTGTTACTGTACCTTTATAATTTACCGTTTTGATTAATTTGAAAATGAATATGTAAAATGACACTCGATAGTGTACTTGATCATAACTCTGTAAGAACATCTCTAAGATTCTCCAGCACTAATGAACACAAAACTCTTTCAGGCCAGCCATGTATTTTCCTCAAAAACAAAATACAGGCATTCTAAGCTGAGATAATTTATTTAGGTTTGCATGAACGAGATAAAATGCGCACCGTATTCCTAAACATGATTCTCATTTAAGATTATGGTCTTAAATGGTCTTTTTCAGAAATCTCGGATGGCTTCTACACCGTGAAGTTCGACTCATTGCTGCTGAAGGAAGTCGTCCTGGAAGCTGATGGTCTCATGCCTTCATTGCGACAGGATGAGAGCTCCTCTTCCTCATCTGATTCGGAAGAGGATTTTGAGCAATGTGACTCAGGCTACGCCAAAGGTCCTTCAGAATGTGCTTTACTCCTTCAGAACCGAGATTAGTTGTCTAAAACACAGAAATTCCTGCTCTTTAGACATTCTGAAGGCTTACAATTTACTGAAATAAACACTTGTTTTGAGTCTACAGTGTTGAGTTCAAGTAAAGAGGAGGAAACTGTTACAGCGAACAGCGCTGAGTTCTGCGGCTGGGAGGCTCACACGCGTGGAATTGGGTCCAAGCTCTTACTGAAGATGGGCTACGAGTTAGGAAAAGGTATAAAATACCATCGCACCTAAATCACGGCAGACATTTTGTCTTTCAGGGGATGAAGCATCGGGTCTTTAAAGTATTATTATAATCGACAGTTGTGCTTTTAAACAATGTATAGATAATTATTTGTATGATTATTGTTATGGTACACACACTGATTTAAAATAGTCTTTTCATTTAGAGAAAATGATGGTTCAGTTTTTTTGTAAAAATGAACAAATTACTAAATAATTTGTAATCCTAAGAGGTTAGTCAATCACTGCCCATTTTAATTCTGCTAATAAGCATGAATTAAAGCGGTTCGAGAACTCAAATTTAAGACTATAATGCTTTTTAAACCTTTAAAGATTTGACTTACCTAGTAAAAAAAATAGGCTATGACCATGTTGGTGAAGCCAAACCACAAATTATTTCCCTGTAAATTTTTCTTTCACAGAAGGAACATTTTTTTGTTAAATTAATGTTAACGAATGATACATTTGCAGTTTACCTTCTATTTTACATTCAGCTGAAAACTTCATGTAACGATAAATGCTTTACCAAAATATTTATTTACTTGAATGTTTACAGTTATGAAGGGGTAGTTGGTAAATATTAATGTGCAATTCATCTTTGAAAAAGATTTTTTTAAAAAGAAAAGAGTAGGTTTCTACCCTTTTCTTTAAAAAACAATTTCATGCTGCTGTGTTAGACTGCTATTATCAGGCTTTTCATGATTAATAAAGATTATACTGTGCTAGAACCCAGTCATGGCAACCTTAATTTTCTGGTCGGTTGAGTTAAGCAGAGTTGGTGTTTGCTGATCTGATTTCCAGGCCTTCATGCATTTGTGCAGGTTTGGGGAAGACACTTTCAGGCCGTGTGGAGCCCGTGCAGGCCGTGGTGCTCCCGAAAGGCCGCTCGCTGGACCAGTGTTCTGAGTTTACACAGCGCAGGACCCGGGCTGTGGTCGGCAAAAACAATGGCACCTCGAACAAGCGGAAAAGGAAGAGAAAGCCGACTTCCGCCTCGAACCGGCCCGACGTGTTTGACTTTCTGAACTCTAAACTGGGAGATTCCACTTGGTCTGCTCCGGCCACTTCCTCATCCATCAGTGGTGTGGAGGCATACCAGGGAGGAAAGAGCACCAAGCGTTCGCTTAATGTTCAACTATTGCAGACCACTGACAGGATGAGCCAGGTGGAAAGAGAAATCCAGAGGCTCACCGAATCTTTGAACAGGAGAACCGGAAGGTAGGCAGAGCGCTCATTTTCTCGTTCATCCTCTATTCCCGTCTTGTTTTCATCTCCTGGTCTTTTTACCCCTACTATTTCTCATACTTTATGCCTAGGGATGCTGCAGTTATTAGTCATGTGGAAGAGAAGCTGTCTGCATCTCGTAAGCTGCTGCAGCAGTTGAAGTCTCAAGAGCAGTCCATCCAGAGAGCTCAGAGGAAAGCAGACACACACAAGAAAATGACAGAATTTTGACACAAAGTTTCATGTGCATAGCATGTGGGAGTGTAAATAATTACCAACAGCCCTTTTTGTACTAGAAGTTTTGGAGTTCGTTCATGTTGACAGCAGAGCTGAATTTGGAACTTTGCTTTTACAGAACAACCTCATGAAACAATTTATAAAACCTTATGTACAATTTTATTTTAAGCTCATTTCATAATGACGCAACTCTCTAAGTGAAAAGATGGTGGTTGAATCACAAACAATACGTTTTTAATTAAATTTTTGACCATGACTCCGGTTCACTACACTCTGTTTACTCATTCTGGTGTAAATTAGCCACAGCAGGATTAACCATAATAGTTAAGTATAAGAACTTCTCTATCTTAAATGGTCCCAGAATCTTTGTGTGGCAATCTCTACTGGACACTAGGCCTCATTAATAATGTGGATTATAATTAATATAGACATCTAATTACATCTATATTAAGTTATGTTATAAGTGAAGTATATGTTATGTATCATATTATATATTAAGTTATATGATATGCTATTATATAATTTGAGATCTGACAGATGAATGCATATGCAGTAGAATAACTCCAGCATTTCTGCATAATCTAAGCAGAAAAGTAGCTCAGAAATTAAACGAGTAAGTACTACATTTTGTAGTGCATGAGATGTTAAATTAGTGAATGACTTACCGCAAATGGTTATTTTACCTGTAGGCGCTGTTAACTCATCTGTCCTCACAGGGTATATATATTATAGCGGTGGATCTGATCTTCCAAAAAACTAAAATATCAGTAAACCTATTATCTATCACCCGATTTCTACAGAAAAGTTTTTTCATTTTACCCTTTTTCTTGAGGGGTGCCAATAATTATAGGGTCGACTGGATGGCTGCTGGCTTGGCAGTTAAATTAATAGCAAAACCTTTGATCTAGATCTTCCTATCTGACCGAATGAGCTATGGCACAGGGGATTTTTACCTCCTGTTATTGTGTGTGAAGCTGGACAAAAGAATACGCAATACAATGAGTGTGTAAGTGCTTTAATCACCAGCAGATAAAGCAGAAGGATATTTCTCACCATGTGTTTAAACAGAGGTTGTATCAATCAAACAGATTGATACAACCCAGTAAATCCAGTCTGTTGAAGCATATATTTCCATGTATAAAACACTACCAGTACAAATATAGCACAGAAATATCAAGATTATTCATAAATCTAATTTGTATATGAAGTTAATTATAGTTAAAGTTTACAGTATTTATCTAGAGTTTTGTAGTAGAAGCTTTGATATAACAAACATAAAAGCATGTGGTTGTACTTGGTACAAATGTATACGTGATTACACAAAGTGAACGGTTCAGAAGTCGGCACAGCGGATTATTTGCGATGGAAACTGTCCTTAGTTACAGGGACAGGATTAAAAAATGTTACATACTGGAGTCATATCAAGGACAAATAAGATGAACATTAAAAAAAGGGGGTGGGGTTCAAATGGATTTGTTGTTTTTTTGTTAGTCAACATTGCCATTTTTAGTTCACCTTGTAATATGGTTTCTGTCTCCTGTGGCATTGTGATTTATTGTGCTGCGTTACATCGCTTTTCTCAGCGTGCCCAATACTGAAATCAGTGCGACATACTTTGCAAAAAGGGTGGAAATTGTCGATGCTGTTTCGGGATAAGAAATTCAATTCCTCAGTCCAGCTGTTGTTAAATTTGCAGCTATATTTAGTTTTTTTTTTTTTTTGTAGTAGCACCACCTGAGCTTTCTTATGCCATATTTGATATTGATGCTTGAACTTCCCCCATCTACCTGCGCAGATATCAACTGCGTAACCAAGTTGTTAGGTTGCCAGGTTGAACTCGCAAAAATGGTAGGATGTGTCTACTATGTCTAAAGCATGCATTTTATACAAGATCTGGCAACTGGACAACCTTGGGATAATATATTGATGTGATTATTCCTATAATGAAGTAGGGCCACACAAATAATAGGAAAGTCCCACGAGAAATAACAAAATGGGAGGAGGGGCGGGACATAGGTGTGAAATATGGGAGACTCCTGGGAAAAATGGGAGTGTTGACAGGTAAGCGGCCACTTCAGATATTATGCGACATCCCAGCAAACATGCCCAAGGGTTTGGCCATATGGGTCCCACAGCTGTTTTGCCCTTTGGGGCCGGCAAGCTTCCTACACAGAACCCACCATGGCCCCATAGAGTGTGGCCTGCCAATCCCCTGCATTTCACGGCGGTAACGGGCCCCACACCCAGCTGCCCTAACAGGGCCCAATATAGGCCTCTAAAGGGTATGTTTGCTGGGTTAATATTGTGATATTAGTTCAAAAACTGTGGATGAGGACACTGAAGGGCTTGGTCTGGGATTCTGGTCTAATGCTGAGCTCAATGTCTCGTTCTAGATCATTCCAGCCAACCAAGGAGGTAAAAACAGTCCAGCTGTACCCAAAATGCATACCAGCACAAACATCCAAAGGAATATTCGATCAATCACCATAGCGACATACTTCCAGTCTTCTCTTACCTGGTAGGAAGAAAAAAGTAATTAATTTTACTTCTCATGCTAAAGCGGCTAATCTTCAAGAGTTATTGAGGGCTACCTAACCCTAACCCATATTTTTAACGGATGACTGATTTTTGTGTGATAGGCTATAATGTCTCTGACTTTTTAATTTCTGTTGTAAAAAACTGATTGCAGACTCATTCCAGCTCCAAACCTATTTGGGGGTTGGCATGTGACACATTGGTGGGATGTGGTAGCTCAGTGGTTAAGGTTAGTCTGGCATGCTCAAGTGTGCTTTTGGATTCAGAACCCTAACCCTTTAATCCAGTACACTGTAGTGTTCCTGTCCAGCAGAGCATTTGAAATAGACTCTTTAGCCATTTACTCTGAGAGAATGGGTCTGAAACAGGTCTGAAATCATTTATTGTAAAGATAAGTTAGGCTTTTCTATCGTTATACTGCCTTAGGCAGGCTAAAAACAAAAAGTGGTGGCTTAAAAGTTAAGGTGTTTGACTGCTGATCAGTGATTTGGTTTAATCAATCAGAGACTGGGAGATGCCGTCTTGGATGAAGGTGGCGTAGGGCAAGACAAAGTGAATCGTTATCTCCCAGTTTCTGATTGATTGAACACACCTGATCCAGGTAATCAGCAGGGGGTAGGGCAGGAAAAGTTGGAAAGCAAGCGGAACAAAGTAACTCCAGCGACATGGGTTGCCCATTACTGCTGCTAATCAGATGTCTGAATTCAAATCCCAGGACCATCATACTGCTGCTGCTGGGCATTTGAGTGGCCCTAACTGCCAAGTTGTCGAGGGTCGCTTTTGGTAAGGGCATCTGCCAAATGCTGTAAATGTTAAAAGCCCAGTGTCTGTACTTTTACTTGAACCATAACCCATCACTGTGGAGTGTGACATGGCAAAAAGATTTCTGGACAACAAAAGATGCAATTTTCTGTTTTTTTTAACCTCAGTGAAAAAGTAATAAAGCAGGGATTTCATTTATATTCTACTTACCGAAAAGTCTAAATCCTCTGCTCTGAGATGGTCTGCGATGTACTGGACTCCGTCGAGAGCTTGCAGAAGTGACTGTGACGCTGGAAACATGGTTTCCTCTGACTTGGATTCTTTCCTGCAGTTAGCGCTTGAAATTTGAGTACCTCGGACCATGTGTGTTACACCAGAACTTACTGGTGTACTACCACCTGCCTCTGCAGTGAAGTATGTCTGTATACTCGTCTGCCCATGCTTATGGCAGTGCCACAGAGTTTCTGTATCATGCTTTCCTTCGGCAGCGGTATCCAGAAAAACACTCTCGGCGACATGACGCTGAAATTCACAAACCTCACTCCGAGCTATCTTTTGAAACAGAGGGCCAAGAGCTGCATCTGGAGACAACGAAGAGCTTGAGGCAGAGGAAGTGTTCATTTGAGTGCATGTGAGTCCAGGAGTGAGGTTCATGTTGTGTGTGGACTCCTCTTGAAGGATGGAGTACTGACTGCTGGGGGAGCTGCAGAAAAGTGGAGATTTGGACGCTGCTTCTCGCTGTATTGTACATGACGGGGCAGCATGATGAAGGGGCACGGTCATGGCGGGGTTACCCTGCCGGATGAGCTGCAGTGCCGTTGGTCTGTGCATCATTTCAATGAGCTTTCGGCAGTTCCTCTTTCCAGCCGTGGGTGGACGCTTCATAAAAAGGTATCGTGGTATCATGTGGAGAAAGAGCTGACGGACCCAGTGAGGCATCCGATGCGTGCGGGACGAACGGTGGTGCACGTTCAGCACAAACACGGTGATGATGATTGAAAGCGTGACGAAGATCATGGTGAAGAGCAGGTACTCACCGATGAGCGGGATGACCAGTGAGGTGGAAGGGATGATTTCTGTGATAAGCAGGAGGAAGACCGTTAGGGAAAGTAGCACGGATATGCATAGTGTGATCTTCTCGGCACACTCCGAGGGTAGGTAGAACACAAGAACGGTCAAGCATGAGATCAGCAGACACGGGATGATCAGATTGATGGTGTAGAATAGAGGGAGTCGGCGGATGATGAAGTAGTACGTGATGTCTGGGTAGATTTCGGTGCAGCACTCATATTTCTTGCTGTTGTATTTTCCCACAGCATTGATGATGACCCACTCACCGCTCTCCCAGTAGTCCATTTGGTCCACGTTGCCGTCCATGCTGACCAAGTCGATCTTAGCTCGGTCATACGTCCATGAGCCGAACTTCATCTTACAGTTCTGCTGATCGAAAGGGAAGAAAGTGACGTCTATGTTGCAGGAGCTCTTGTAGATGGCAGGTGGCTTCCATTTCACTCTGCCATCATGAAACACCTGGGCTTTGGTCAAGTGTGTCACAGCGAAATCTCCATCAGCGCTAACAATTGATACAAGGTTTGGATGAGTAGAAATGTAACTTGATGAAACATGCATGCATCCTAAGAGATAAAGGTATTGCTTTAAACTAAAATGCAGTAGCTTTTCATACTGCCTACAGTGTAAAACAATGCAATGATCTAATGTCAGGGCTAGATGCTTAGCCAGACAACTAATCAGAAAATGGACATAATGCATGCTGCGTACAGTTGCAGGAACCCTGTGTGCTGCATCGTTTGAGGCAATAAAAAGAAACGTGAACCGATGACTGATAATGTGTCAATTGGAGCAAAGAGGAGACACCATAACACACCATGTCCATGTGGAGAACAGGGGCTTTGTGCACAGGGGCATTGTCATGCTGGAACAGTGTTTGTGTCTCTTACTTACAATGAAGGGATAATGTAATGCTACAAAATATAAGGATGTTGAGGGGTAACAGGTTTTAGGAAGACAGTTTTGGTTGTTCTGGTGATGTCTACACACTGTTTATACCGTTGAATGTGTATGTAATAAGTCATATTTGTATATGCAGCATTGTGTAGGGATGTACAGGCTAGGCAAGTAAATCTGGCGAAGCACCCACTTGTTGTACAGCACTATATCAGGCCTCCAGATGAGCTCGGAGGGAATTCGCATGGATGTGACATTCTCGAACTCCTCAGGGTTCCAGCGCAGCTTGTAATCGCTCCATTCCTGTCAGGGCACATACACACACTCAATGTTCTGAAGCAGCAGGCATGACAGGATAACTGCGCGGGACGTAACGGGAGCTCAGTTTCAATTAAAAATCTCATTCATTTTCAATTATCTTCTCCAACTGATCGAAACGTACCTGGTTCACCCAAACGTTAGTGGTCATCATTTGATTCTTTTCATCCTGCCATTAAGAAATAAGAAAAAATTCATCATTTTTATATAATTCTTTTTGAACGCATTTACATTTCCAGCATTTAACCAGATGCCCTTATGCAGAGCGACTTAACATTTATCCACTGAGCAGTTGAGGGCCCTCCTCAGGGGCCCAGCATTAGCTGTCCAACAACTTAATCATGTGGAACTACCACATCCTCCACATAATTTATTATAAAAATAAAGGCCATGAAATTAGAAAGTGTGCGCACGTATTTTATTATCATTGGCAAAATTAAAATATACTGCAGCTTAAACTCACTACATCAATGAGCTGCGCGATGGAAAGGCCAAAGTGCACCAGCACCACGTCTGAGATGTTCTCTACAGGACGCGACAGCTTGTTATAGCGACGGAATAAAACCTGAAGCAGTCGCTCCTCTGCATGGCCACCAGCCGGGGCTGGAGTGTACGCTGCAAGAGAGAGAACCGGGCTGACAGATTACATATTACACACAAACATCCTTGTTTCTCTCTCTCTCTTTATCTCTTTCTCTTTATCTCCTCTCTCGTTCTCCTCTTTATCTCTTTATCTCCCTCTCTCTCTATCTCTTTCTCTTAATCTCCTCCCTCTTTCTCCTCTTTATCTCCCTCCATCTCTCTTTATCTCTTTCTCATCTCCTCTTTATCTCCCTCTTTATCTCCTCTCTTGTTCTCCTCTTTATCTCCCTCTCTCTCTCTTTATCTCTTTCTCTTCATCTCCTCCCTCTTTCTCCTCTTTATCTCTCTCCATCTCTCTTTATCTCTTTCTCTTCATCTCCTCTTTACCTCTTTATCTCTCTATCTCCTCTCTCTCTATATATTTCTCTTTATCTCCTCTCTCATGCTCCTATTTATCTCCCTCTCTCTCTTTTTTATCACTCCCATTTATCACTCTCTCTCACCCTTTTCTCCCCCTTTATCTTCTCTCTCTCTCTCTCTCTCTGTTTTAAACTCACTATCGCTCTCTTTATCCTCTCTTAATTTTGTCTTTTTATCTCTATCTCTCTCTCATTGAACTCACTCTTGCTCTCTTTATACTTTTTGTCTTTCTCTTTATCTCCTCTCTTGATCTCTTTTAAACTTTTATTCTCTCTCTCTGTTTATTTAAGATGTACTACACTTTTTCATCATATAACACTCTGACACACACATGTTGAGGGGAAATGAGTTCTAAACACATTGATGTCTCCCAAATAAAGATAAGTTCTCTTTTACAGTAAGTCTGGTCAGTTCCACACTATCAGGGACATGCAAAAAAGTTTGTGCACCCAAAATGCACACGCTATGCTGATTTATGTTCTAATACTTATTCTGTTATCTTGAATATTTCTGTTTCATTTAGAATTAAAATCTTTCCATTCGGCAATGTATATAGGTTTTATTCTGCTAACTGCCACTTTAACTTACATGAGTTCACCTTGAGGACATCTTATCTAATGTCATCACAATATACAGTAGGTACCATGGGCCCAGTTTAAAATTCATAATATTGTTAACCTTATAATTGTGTTCCTCTGAAAGCAGAATAACGTTTTTTAAGGCATGACAGTAAAATGATTTGGAGCAACTTATAGCTACTGTTTTTAACAGTAAAGCATTTTGGCTTTTTATTTCTTCGTCAGTAAATAGTTCAGTTCAAACTCCACACGCATCATCTTTTGTCACCACATGCCGATAAAACAAATCTCAGCAAGTAGAAGAGACAGAGAGAAAGAGAAGGAGTGAGAGAAGAAGAGAGAGAAGGAGAGAGAAGAAGAAAGACAAGAAGAGAGAGAGAGAGAGAGAGAGAGAAACAGATGTTACCGTAGATGCACTGGAGGTAGAGGATGAGGATTAGCCGGACGCTCCGCTCGGGATTCATCCTGCTAGCTCAGTATGTATGTTTAAATGGTTTCCAGAAAACATCTGAGAAATAAAATGTAAAATTAGGTTCAGAAAAGGAATTCCGTCGAAATGGTGCGAGTCTGCGTGTTAAAAGTACTGATCAACTGATCAACGCGAGGGGAAAGATTAAGGGTTTGTTTTCAAAATGTAAATAAGGAATTAGACCAGCTTGTAAATGCAGGAGGAAACAACTGGAGTGATGATTGTTTCTGTCCTATTCCTACACTTTCCCCGGTCACTGTCTTCCACTTTGCCCCTCCCTCTCCTTCTCCCTCTCTCTCTCTCTCTCTCTCTATCTATCTCTGTCTGTCACTCTCCCTTACTCACGTGTGCTCTCCTGCTCTTGTCTCTCTTCGTT
>JAOUQX010000003.1:15402077-15416411 GCA_028566295.1 Liobagrus marginatus
AATACGATGTTATGCAGAGGTGTACTTATAATAATTTTATAGACAAATGATATTATTTACAGTCACGGCAGAGAGTGTGTGTGGGGGGGGGGGTGCGAAATGTTTACCTCTTCCTAAAGGGGGGCGTAGCAAAAACTAATTGAGAAGCACTGACCTAGTCCAATGTGTCGGATGTCCCAATACTTATGAAGTTTTATTACTGATTATGTGTAAAGGAAACATTGGAATTTGCCATGCAACATTATAGATTCCACCTTTGGGACACAGCCAACAGTTTAACTAATAAAGCATTTAAATATATGATATCCATCAACGACAACATAGTTGACTGAACCAAATATGAATCTAGTTAAAACTATAACGAGGAGGTGTGTGGTACAGTACGGTCTCAAATGTCTATTTGAGCTGTGAACAGTGAATTTGGAAATGTTACTGTAACGTGGAGACAGAGAAGGCAGGATCTATGTGCAGAGGTTTATTAACAAAACGGTGATCTTATCAACATAGAAACAAGACTTGTGCAAAGTTTGGCAATAACACTTGGAATAACAGGCTAGAACGGGTAGCACGGCTTGGTAACGTTAGAATGGAGCAAAGCAGACATACAAACAATACTTCGCCCTGAACAATGGAAAACACATGGCTTATGTATACAACAGACAGGAAGTGATGTGGCAGGAAGTGAGTAGAGTCCATTGTTCAGGTGCGCGCACCCGCTACTGTGGGGGAGTCCGGTACCGACGTTACAGTTACATGCCGTAGCCTTATACTATAGAAAAGAAGATGCGTTAAATGCGTTTTTCACATTTTTAAGACATTTAAAATTAAGACGATAAGTGTTAAATAAGTACCTGCCTCACTGATATTATTGATGATTCCTTTAGTAATTTTTTACATTACACCTACTTTGAAGACAGATAATGTCATAAAGGTTAGGCATAAAGTGCAATTTCACGGGTGTTAATTATTAACACTGTAACAGTCACGAATCAGTTCTGTAAATTCTTCTGTAAAGCTGCTTTGGGACGATGTGTATTATTAAAACCGCTTTATAAATAAAATTGAATTGAATTGAATTGAAAATTGAGTCGTCTGTTATCTTTATCTTGCACTGAGCTTTCCTTTTTTTTATGCTAAGAGGTTCAGCTTTTACTTAGAGTCATGCTTTGAAATGACTGTGAAATGGTTTGGGTGGCTACAAAACTCAATCTGGCAACCCTTTTAGGTGTATTTTACCCTCTGGGTAAGGAGTTTAGATCAGTCCATCATCCATCTCACACAGCACATCTGTAAGGGATAAGAGACGTTGAAAAGAGACGCCGAGCATAATTTTAGGTACTGCTTGTGGTGTGTGGCTTTGTCAAGGACGGATGTAGAGAATTTACCACGTAAAAGCGCTGGCATAGTCTTATTTTTATGATAAAATAAAAACCTGTTGGAACATCTGACTGCTAGAAGACTGAAAAAATAAGTGTTTCATTCATTTTTTCAGACTGGTAAGTTTTAATTTCTGATTCTGAAAAAAAAGCATCATTGCTTCTATGCTGTAATACTATTTTAAAATGATCAAAAAGTTGGGATCATTTTTATTTAGATCAATTAATAATCATTTGAATTATTATTGAATTATCACAATGAATGTTAATGCTGCTTTGATTTGGGTTGCAGGCTTAAGATTGCTTAATCATGTGTTATAACACGAGAGCTGACGCAGAATGTTCAAATTCAAGCAATGACAACTGTACAGAAGAAAACGTCTCTGTCACTTCGTCAGCAATCACTATGACTGTAGGGATCGTCTCTAATACGCTGGCTCTCTGCATCCTTCTCAAAACCTACCAGCGGCTCCGTATGAAGTCCACTGCTTCTTTCCTGCTTTTTGCAAGCGGACTGGTGTTGACTGACTTCCTGGGACATCTTATAAATGGCTCGTTGGCTCTTTATGTGTATGCCTTAAACAAAGAGTGGGAGAGCTTTGACCCGAAGCAGGTTCTTTGTGGGATTTTTGGTGTTTCAATGTCTTTTTTTGGTTTGAGTCCACTGCTGCTTGGAGGCATTATGGCTGTGGAGCGCTGCATCGGAGTGACTCGGCCACTTTTTCATACCACTGCTTTGACCTCCTATCATATAAACCGTCTGCTGCCACTAACCTGGATCCTGGCGCTACTTGTGGCCCTACTGCCAATCTTAGTGTGGCGACCATATCAGGTACAGGGTTCCCGAAGCTGGTGTTTCTATCGTTTGGTGGGAATACGTGACTGGCTGGATTTGCTCCTCCCCATGATCTTCTCTGTGTTGGGACTGCTGGCTCTGCTCGTCTCGTTTGTATGTAACACCGTGACTGGATTCACTCTTTTGTGGAGCCGAATGCATCGGAAGCAAAATAAGCACTGCTCTCGCAGAAACTCTCTCCATTTTGAGATGATATGCCAGCTCCTTGCTATCATGATGGTTTCGTGTGTATGTTGGGGCCCTTTTCTGGTAGGAACAACATTTTACTGTGCGATGTATTAGTTCCATGGAAAAGCACACATTTCACACACATTTCAGATTATTTTTGTTTGTAATGATATACCGAAGATGTCTTGACACTTTGACTTAAGTCAATATTTTCATGTCTTGCATGTGTTCTCAGGTTACGATCGTTATCACAAGCTTGCAAGAGAAAGGTGAGGATGCATACAGCCACCTGTTGCTGACTGTGCGCATGGCAACATGGAACCAGATTCTTGACCCGTGGGTGTACATACTTCTGCGCAAGGCTGTTTTGAAGCATCTTTGCCTGCTGGCAAAGAGAGTCACCGGTTCATGTCCGAAACATGGAGCAGACTTAAGGTGGAGGTTTAGCACT
The DNA here is from genome assembly GCA_028566295.1 of Liobagrus marginatus. Taxonomy (NCBI): domain Eukaryota; kingdom Metazoa; phylum Chordata; class Actinopteri; order Siluriformes; family Amblycipitidae; genus Liobagrus; species Liobagrus marginatus. Next base: position 15,404,929 of record JAOUQX010000003.1, read on the forward strand.
ATGGAGAGTTCGGTGATGGCAAGTAACTCTGTAAGGAGCAGACCAGACTTCATCTGCTTGGATGGTTCATTCATGCCAGGAACTTCCATAACAACCAGCAGAAAGGACACTTGAGAAACCAGGAGTGAGGTTCAGCACAGATATATTCTGACCGGAAAGAAAAGACCTGAAGGTTTCACTCTGCAGAAAACCCTCCCAAAGCTTTATAACATCAGATGAGGGACTGCTGGGATGTGGAGAAACAGAACAGTTTATTAATTTAACAATTTAATATTAAATTCCATCGATGTATACACTTTTATAATTATAGATCAAACTTTACTCTTCCGCTTTAACAATATCTTAGATGATATTTAAGAATTTTTTCATTATTCGGATATCATGTATCGTGTATGTGTAATATAAAATACACCGAGGAGAGAAGCGTCAGCAACAGTGCTTACACGTAAAATAATTTCATTTGCATTCATTGATATACTGGCAGCATAATGGTAGAGCACTCCTGCCTCAAAGCAAGAAGGTCATGAGTTAAATACCTGCCCAGGGTGTTTCTGTGTGGCGTTTGCATGTTCTCCACGTGCTTGTGCGGGTTTTCCCAGGGTACTCCGGTTTCCTCCCGCCTCCAAACACATGGGATTGGGCATAGGTGAATTGGCTACTCTACATTTTCCATAGGAGTTAATGTGTGTGTGAATATTTGTCCGTCTCTAAGTGTTAGTCCTGTGATTAACTGGCGATTGTCCAAGGTGTAACCCGCCTCACACCTTAAGTTAGCTGGGATAGACTCCAGCGCCCCCACGACCCTGAACAGGATAAACACTAGATAATGAATGAATAAATAATTGATATACCTTTTTGTTTTTTGTTTTATATATCACCAAATATTTCACCACAATCCACATTAACACTACAACCTAGTCCACAATAAAGTAGCAAAAGTAGCTTTTTTTAATGAGTTGAAATTTTTTTTTATACATTGTTTGAATAATTTTGTTCTTTATTTGTAACCTGTTTATTTAAACTTTTATTTAACCAAGCCACTTTTAATGACAGTGCATTTTTGTTGTTTACTTTTATTCCTTTTAGATTCAAACCCTTCTATTTATATTGGTGTAGAAAGAAAATGTATTTTGTTTGAAAGAGAGTAAACCTCCAGTATTGACAGTGTCATATATAAAATGTTTGATCAGTTCAGTACTGTTGATTATTGGTCGCATAAACATCCAAATAATCTGCATCTGTTTCAAAACAAGTCCACATCGGTTGACCTCTAGTTATAATAGCTATGTAATAACCGTAATTATTATATTGTTGATGATGATGATGATGATGATGATGATTATTATTATTTTTACTAGTATTATTATTATAACACAGGAAGTGACAGCGAATTTAAAAATCCTGCATGACGTTTGTCTTTTACTAAACAACATTTGAAGTGTGTTAACAGTATTTGTGTGTGTTGTCATTTGTTATATAAAACCTCCACAAATGTGTAGCTTTGTGCAATAAATGTAGGCATTGAAATATAGATGGAATAAAGAAAAAGAAAAAAATGGACTTAACTGTGACTATGCATGAAAAATGTGTTGGGTATGGGCATTTATATTTCTTTTGTTAATTGTGCGTGTGTTTAATGTTTATGTTTTGTGATAAAAGCTTGTAATTGGTGTTGAAGAGATTTGTGTCTGTCCTGAGTAAACGCGTCTCTACACTGTCGCTGCTCTCTCCAGCAGAGGCAGCAGAGATATAACCATATTGTACGCACAAGCACGTAAAATAAAGTGACGTAATAGTGTCCTCATTTCCGCCTTCTTCGTTTGTCGCATGCTTTTCTGACCAGCTGTAGGGTAAAAAAGGTTTGTGTTTTTTTCACTGGAGTATTTTAGTATTTAATGGCATTAGAGTAGTTACTAATTAATAATAAGGTCCACCTTATGTGTTTAATCTTTATTTTAATTAGATGCCGTTTGTAAAAGTGTTGACACTGCGGATTGTTTTCATGCTGTATGCAGTTAGCCGTTAGCGCGTTCAGGTAATAGCGACCTAACGTTCGTTGTTTAGTTAAACGCCTGTGACTGCCTCGTGTCCGCTACAAACTTTTTCCCTTTTTAATAAAAAAAGGGGCGATGTACCAACGTTACTCAAGTCCACGTTCAAGTGAGCTAACAGTCGATTAAGCTACATTATGCCCTATCAGATATTTTTCTTACGTTAATTCGACGCTTGTTAGCATCCTCGCTAGCAGCATTATACCCAAGTTTCATTACAAGCGGACCAGTTTGGTGCTGCAATCTGATTGGTTGAGCCGCGTTCCAAACTATTGTAAAATTCACGATACGCGCGCATCTCTGACCGCATCACAAGGATTGAATAAATTGTTAATGCGCATTTTTTAAACCAATAAAACGTTACTGTACGAGTTTGTCATGTTGAGCAGTATTGATATTGGACAATTAAATTACTTTTATCCCGTTTATTGCGAATGCTATCTAAAATAGTTTGTAAATCATTGCTGTTAAATATTAATTTATGTGTCGCCGACATTACAATCAGCTGAAATCGTTAAATAATGATCTCTACAGAACCGCTGAATATTTGCCTGTCATGTTGCCTAGCAACACTACCAGTCTGCTAATGGTCGACTTTGTTTGGGAAAATGTTATTTCTAAATATTAATAATACTTTGAAAGACTGAACAATGTTTTTTTTTTTTTTTTTTTTTTACAATTTTCACTTGTGTTCATAATTTCTGAAAGTACATAAAATAATTGGCCATGAATGTTTAAGCATAATTTTCCCAACAAGAGTGCTGTTGTACTAAATCAATGAGCTACAAAGGTGCCATGCAAACTTGCAGTTCTGCAAAGTTCTGTTCTGAACACAAACAAGTGGAATGATGAACACAATAATGTCCCAGTTAATGCTATTTTTTATTTTAGAAGACAAAATGAATCAAGAAAAACTGGCTAAACTTCAAGCCCAAGTCCGAATAGGGGGCAAGGTAAAATATGAACCTTTCTTATTGTTTTTGGCTTCAATTCTGTTAGCCATAATTTCTATAGCTAATTATTAGACATGTTAAACACATCTAATAATCTTTTCAGGGAACGGCACGAAGAAAGAAGAAGGTTGTCCACAGAACGGCAACAGCAGACGACAAAAAACTTCAGAGCTCGTTGAAGAAACTTGCTGTGAATAACATTGCTGGCATAGAGGAGGTAAAGAGTTGCTGACAAATCTCAACTTTATTACTAATTATGATTATGGGAAATGGACTTGAGTCAAATTTAAATGTCTGTTTGCAGGTGAACATGATAAAGGACGATGGTACGGTGATCCACTTCAATAACCCCAAAGTGCAGGCATCTTTGTCTGCAAACACATTTGCCATCACAGGCCATGCAGAGACCAAGCAGCTGACAGAGATGCTTCCTGGCATCCTCAGCCAACTTGGTGCAGACAGTCTCACAAGTCTGCGTAAACTTGCTGAGCAGTTCCCCAGACAAGGTGAGCGAGAATGTTGCACAGAAGAAAGATGTCTCGTGATTATTAGTATTTAAAATGTACTCGTTAACTTGACTGTGGTTTTTCTTGTCTAAAGTTCTTGACAACAAAGCCCCTAAAGCAGAAGATATTGACGAAGAGGATGATGACGTCCCAGGTAAATTTCGATTTTGTCTAACTCTAAAAAGCTGTTTCATGAATATCTGTAAACCTGTAAATCTTCTCTCCCCAGATCTGGTTGAGAACTTCGACGAAGCATCGAAGAACGAGGCAAACTGATTTCACGTTAACTGGGACTGCAGTTCAGGGCAAAACCTGTTGCAGTACTTTTTAAGTGAGACACCAGACATATCAACACTATCTAGTGACCCAGAGACTTTTGTATTTTAATTGGCACCCCTGCCCAGATAATGCTTCTCAGCCAGTCTCTTGCACTTAAACAAGATGATGGTAACATTATGATATGGCTTATGGTTTGGAACGAATACATGTTGTCTTGATCATGATTGACGGAAATCTAGTCTTAATTATTTTTTGTTGACAAAACAATAAATATCAAAACCTTTCAGTGTTGTGATTTTTTTTATATAGAAGATGTTCTGTGAATTTGGTTGGGCTTAGACAGGAGATGGGAGGGAAGGAAGGGAAAAAAGGATGATTTTCTCCAAAAGGTGTTCTGTCACTAACAAGCCTGGACAGAGAAAGGAAGTTTGACACTGATTTTCTTCATGCTTCTGTAACTGCTTTATCTTAAATCACAGAGGGAAACTGACGCTTTAATCCAACGATGCAGAGAAGATTTGCAAAGATCAGTATTTCATTAGAATGATTAAATCGTTGAACTAAACGGTAAACATCAACGCTAAAGACATCAGCATTTGTTAACTAGTTAGAAAATTCCATTAAGTCTTGTAGGACTTTAATAAATACACAATATTGGCAAAATGTTTGTAGAGGATGTTTGAGAGTCACTGTGTTTCAATGGTTAATGTGTTAGACTTCTGATCAGAAGGTTATTAGTCCAATCCCCCGGACCGCTATGATACCAGTGCTGGGACGTTAACCTTCAAAAGCTCAGTTGCACAAATAAGATAAATGAAAGTCTTCCAAATGCTGTAAATGTGTGTGTAAGTCAAAGAAGCTGACTCAATCCCCAGAGTTTACCTTTGTAAGAACTGAAGTGAACCCTAGACCTCTGGACTCTTACATCAATAGCTGAGCCCACTAAGACTCGTAGCTGGTAAACAGCATCTTGGATGAAATCCTTTTTCTAAAGAGTTGCATTACATGAATCTCATGTGATGTAGAGCAAGAACATGTATCTGTGTGATGATTCGGCTCCACAAACTTTTGCCATATGGTAAACTTTATGGTATTGTCTTTTAAGAGACAAGTTTGCATTGTCAGACAAAAAAAATCGATGTAGTAAAGAGACGAACTTGAACCGTTGCCCGGAGGATGGTGGTATTAGTCAGAGGCCAGCCTTGCAGTAGACTGAGCGCGCTGTGGTCGGAGATTTACGGCACAGCGATTTACACTCGGAGACATATTCCCAAAATCAGCTGTGCCATGGACCTCGCTTCTGATGCCTGCACGGGTGGTTTACATTGATCCAGGTCAGTACTGAGTGTTATCTCGGAATGTTAACTAAAGAAAATAAAAAGGTAAAAAAAAAGCAAGGGTTATTCTGACGGATGCGCTACTGGCGCGCGCTTTATTCGTACAGGACACGCCACTGTCGCATTGCTGCAGTCACTGACAGTAGGTGATGTGTGTATGTGTGTGTGTGTGTGTGTGTGTTAAATGTGGTATTATGCATTAAATTGAGGTTATAAATACAGTGCCGCAGCGGTTTAAAAATAGCACTAATTCCTAAAACCAGATTTTAGCTGCACGCAAACAAAGAGGGCGAGCTGCGTGTTGGACCTCATGGACATCAAGTGTAAAGCAGATGCTCTGTGATGCTTTAGTGGTAGTAAGTGACGACGTTTCATATGTATAACAGGAGTCACCGGCGTTACCACATCTCATTCACACGCATTTGCTTTGCATAGTAAACGCTATGTCGCTTAACTGGTGCAAAATGTGTGCATCAATGACCCCGCTATTTAAACATCCGCCAGCATCCTTCCAGCGCGCGCATCACATTATTGCATTATTGCGGCGTCCCTGTGCCAATAAAGCAGTCAGAGCTTAGCTCAGCACATTCTGGGCCGCATGGCAGAAAGCGTAACTGGATTAGGGTTGCCAGATTGAGCAGAGCCGCCTCAACAGCGTCTTAGCACGAATTGTTGTATAGTGGAGGTGATTGTCAATGTTTTTAATTCGTAATGCCTAAAGTGTTCATTTGCACAGGAGGGAATGCAGCAATGAGACATCCATCAGGCTCAGAGGAAGCTGCGTGTGAGTCACTCGTAGGAAGCGTCCTCGGATCATGGCTCATTCGGAGCTGAACGCAAAGATCAGTGTGACGTAACGCAGCCCTGAAGCAATGCTGTGCAGCTTGTCGAACCTCGCCGAACTCTGCTGAGAGAATGAGGCAAGCAGTGAGCGCCACCCTCTCTGTGTGGGGCGAGAGGCGCTTGGGTTACACCACTCTAAACGACTCCAGGGAGGCGCTGCTGGAGGACAGCTGCCTGATGCCTGGGCTCAAAGAGGACTCTGTTGTGGAAGAGAAGGAGCTGGCGGATGGCGAACAGGATGAACAGGAGGCAGTGGTGGCATCCTCACCATCCACACCTCCAGCACTGATCCAATGCGACGGAGCGGCACCAGAACATCCGGAGGCAAACGCACTGCCGTCGGCTGTCAGATCCGAATCCAATTCGGTTCGAAGAGGCAGTGTGAACATAACTGCTCCGGAGAATGGATCCGCTACCGTGAGAAGGGGATCTCTCGGTGCACTACTTGCGCAGCGTTGCAGCTCTCTAGGCTCTACAGCTCCACAGTGGGTCCCAGATTCTCAGGCACCAGTGTGTATGAAATGTGGCTCCAGATTCTCCTTTACAAAGAGGAGGCACCACTGCAGGGCCTGCGGGAAGGTAACGGGCTGAAATGCTCTCAGAAAACCATAACAATAGCTATGTAATGTTAAAGAGTGGAACTACTAGATTGATCAGCAGATCAGATTATTAATGTATTCATAAATTGTGGTTTTTTTAATCGTCAATTTTTTTAGCCTCATTAGTTTATAAAAAAAAAAACCTCAATCCTCATTAGAGGAACATCATCACTGCAGTACAGAAATGTACTATCTGTTATTGTACTGAATGTGGACATCATATTTATAAAAAATTTAGACTCATCATTTTGTTACTGGCTAGTGTCCTGTTTTTTTTTTACGCTGACACTTTGTACTGTTAAAGGCGTTAAAAGTAAACTTTTGCTGTTATGTAGTCTTATAGAGTGAGACAGACTTAACCAGTAAGCGAGGTAAGCAGCCGCTTAGGGCCCCAGGGATTTGGGAGGCCCCTGACAAATACCAAGAAGCCTGTATAAATCATATATTACTTTTATTTGTGAATTCAGTTGTGTTTAATTTTATACTGGGAAAATAAATAGCAGTTCCTGGTTAACATGCAGTTTATTTAAAAATGTAGAAAATATATATATATACAGTACATAGAAAAATAATGTTTGAGTTCAATGCTTGACTGTTGGGACCCCATACCTGGAAGTGCTCAGGGCCCCCAAATCATTAAGTCTGCCCCTGCTTTTAGATGTCAGTTGGAGTGTGGAGTATGTGTGATAGTGTGTATTTGCAGTATGATTGTTTTTTTTTTTTTATATCTGCAGGTGTTCTGTGTGGTCTGCTGTGACTTGAGATTCAGATTGACTCACCTTGGAGGAAAAGAGGGTCGGGTCTGTGTTACCTGCCATGCTACTCTCATTAACAGTGAGTGTTTGAATGAAAAGCTCCACTTTATATATATATATATAAATATATAATATATATATCTAATATACAGATTGTAATCTTGTGCATCTGTTTTGCCTAATGACCACCTTCCCTGGCTGTGTCTGCCTTACAGAGACTCTTCGCAAGGAGCAAAAGAAAGTATGGTTTGCTGACAGTGTTTTATCCAAAAACGACACGTCTAGTGCCAACACTACTCCGACCCACAGGGATTCGACGCAGACACATGCACCTGCAGCAGCTCTTGTGGTATCTGCAGTCACTCAGAACGCAAAAACATCCTAGATCATGCAGAATTCACATGATGTGTGCACATGTGCTTGTGTGTGTGTGTGCGTGTGCGTGTACATGTCACAGGGTTATTATGAACAGGATATTCATGTAGTCCTCCTGTAGCTAGCTGTAAACTAACTGATGCTCATAACACTGACCAGAATGTGATTATGGTTCTTAAGAGTGATGTGTTCCACCTGTACACTGTGGCTGATTTCTCTGCAGTGCTTCTGATACTATGGATATCTTAGTGTCGCCGACTTGTGGCCAATTGTGGTACTGCAGGACTAAACTAAGGATTTTAGGTCTGCTTAGTCTTCCTGCTTTGATTCATTCTCTCACACCCACATTTATGTCTCTGGAGGTAGAGACTCTAAGCTTTCAACATTTTTTAGGTCTGTCTTTTCTCCATAGCTTCCTTCTTAAGGATTACATGGATTCTTGAAATCCATCCTTTTGGAGCTATGTCTATGTGCTAAGTTGTGGGGAATGTATTAAGGTTTTAAAACAGGACTTCATTGAAAACTTTATGTATTCAATGTATGCCCTAAAGTATTGGGACACCTGACCATCACATGCATATGTGGTTTTTAAACATCCTTTCCTAGAATTATATTCACTTTTACTGCTATAATAACCTCCACTATTCAGGAAAGGCTTTTCACTAGATTGTGGAGTGTGGCTGTGTTCCAATTCATCCCTGAAGTGTTCAGTCGGGTTGAGTTGAATAAAGACTTTATATCTTTATAAAGCTCAGGGCCTTTGTTCACAGAGGCATTGTCATGCTGGCACATAATGGAATGCTTTAACATAAGGTGAGGTTCTGTAACTCTTCCTGGAACTGCTCTGGAACTGCGCTGAACACTTCTCTTAGCATTAGTTTGGGCTGGACATGTGCTGGTGGTGACCTCTAAGAAGGGTTACTCCTTCAGTGCACCTTCCTTTACATCTGCTTCCTTTCTCCTGTTTTAACACCAGAGATGGTTCCTTCTTTACTTTGTCTGGATGTCTCACTACTGCCAGCTAATGTCACAGAAAATGTATACAAAGTTGTTAACGTTGTGATAAAAAAAAAAACCTATGGCTGTAGTGGATGTAGTTTGGGGCTTTCTGTAGTAGAAACATCCATGCTAATCTTTCAGCTAACTGGGATAGAAATTAATTTACTCCATCTTGACATAATATAAAATGTTTTTTTTTTTTTTTTACAGTGCCGCATAGCAGACACGCTTGAAATGTCTGAATTAGGAATTCCAGATCCAAGTGATCCAGACCAAGTGAATTCTGTTAAAAGCCCCAAAACAATATCCTGGTGTACATAACCCTAGCCCAGAAATTTAAAGTACCTCCAGTATTCTTCCTGAACCCAGTTAATGCTGGAATTTCAGGACATTACATGTCCTGCCTTACAGGTTCAGCAATAGCTACACACCTCTTGATCCCAAAATCTGTACTTCAACTAAGGTTAACTAGCAGTGCACCCAGTAAAGGAAGAGTTTTAACCCAGATGTAGATTAGCCAGAATGTTCTTCACCCGGTAGAAATGACCCGGTAGAAATGACCCGGTCACTCACTGTGTAAATTACGATTTGTCTTTACGGTAGTGCTGTGTACTGTGCAGTCCTTGTCATTGTCAAATAGTGTTGGGGTTGTGCTGCTAGGAGGTTTTCTAACAAAACATTTGCTACATTAAGTGAACTGAAACTAAAGTTGAAAGATAACCTGGTAAGAAATGTTCACTATGAAATATATAGTTGTAAAAGAGAACATGATTAACAGTAATTCATTCATTATCTACCGTTTATCCTGTTCAGGGTCGTGGGGGCGCTGGAGTTTTTCCCAGCTAACTTAGGGCGTGAGGCGGGGTACATCCTGTACAATAGTTTATCGCAGGGCTAACACTTAGAGACAGACAACCATTCACACACATTCACTCCTATGAACAATTTAGAGTAGCCAATTCACATAAGCCCAATAACGTGTTTGGAGGCGGGAGGTAACCGGAGTACCCCGGGTACGTACAAGTACGGGGAGAACATGCAAACTCCATACAGAAAAACCCTGGGCGGGAATTAAACCCATGACCTTTTTTTAAAGATTTATTTTTGGGCTTTTTATGCCTTTAATCGATAGGACAGAGAGTGAAACGAAGTGGGAGAGAGATTGGGGAACGGATCGGGAAATGATCTCGGGCTGGATTCGAATCCGGGTCACCCGCAGCACAAACGCGCTGCCGCTGCGCCGCTCCGCCGACCCCGTGACCTTCTTACTGTGTGGCAGGAGCACTAACAACTCGGCCACCGTGCCACTTACGTTCAGTTCAGTTCAATGTTATTTGTTTTGTGCCCCAACATTAGACATTGTCTCTCAGCGTTACAGTAATATATATACACAGTAAATTCAGTATATACATTTCGACATTTATTCATTCATTGTTTATGAGCAAGCCAAGACAACGCTTGCAGAAAGTGTAAGTATATGCACCCAGAAAATTCTTTCTACTTTATGATATGAGGTCTTTTACGTTGAATTCTTGACTGTTGTAGAGTTAAGTGCACAGCTGTTCATAGCGATTGTAGTACACAGTTATCAGTTATTTATTATAGTTGTGACCCATCATATCTGTACATCTCTCTTTTTCTGTCCTATAGGATATGCCAAACTCTCCTTGTTTGGAGCATCAGGAAGTGGTGAACAGTCCCAAAGGGAACTCAGCTAAGCCCTTACCACATAAAGGACTTCCCCCTATCCTCACCTCTACAGGGGTTAAAGGAGGTATGAATGTCTTCTTATGGCAAATACCAGATTTAAGGGTTTGCTAAATAAAAATGCCTTCGCTTTTATTTTAAAGAATTATCTCCAAAAAATGTGCAAACACTTTCCAATGGAGACAAAGAAATGGCACAGCTATTAATTTTTCAATCCAATTTATTTCTACCGTGCTTTTAACAATAGACATTGTCTGAAAGAAAGGAAACATTTAGATTAAAGAAGAATAAATACAATTCGAAAGTTAACTGTATCCCATTAGTTATTAGAGCAAAGATACACAGGCAGAAGGTCCAATCTCTGTAATAGCTTTTATTGGCCAACAGAGCGTCTGATTGAAATATAAAGCAACCAATCACAGTTCATTTTGTTCCATGTGATGTCACAACAAAAACAGCTTCTATCTATAGAACGTTTATGTATTTATTATTATGTCTCCTGTTAGCAATTTAAATAAGCCCCATGTTTCTGGGAATGCTTTCAATCAGATTTAGACACGTGGCCGTGTGGATGTCTGAGCATCATGCTGATGTTGTAAGAATATGGCGGTCTGGAGTGCAGGGCACTTCAGTTCCACTTCATCCATAACAAACAATGTCTCTTAGAAGCTCAGGGGTTTTGTCCACAGGGACACTATATAGAAATGTATATATGTTTCACTGTCTGTTGTACCACGTATAATGTACATGTGACCAATAAACTTTGAACTTTGAACTTTGAAAAAAGTATCCGGACACCTGACCAACACATCCAGATGTATATTTTGAACATCCTATTGAAGACTTATTCCTATAATAACCACTAATAACACTAATGTTGTCACATAATGTTAACATCCCAAAGGTGTTCAGTGGGGTTGAGTCAGAGTCAGGGCTCTGTGCAGAACACTTAAATTCTTACACTCCAACCATAACACTGTTTTAATAATCTGATTAGTATAAAACCAGATCCAAACGAATATATCGCAAAAACCTTCGATCTGAAGCTAGGACTTTTAAATATACGCTCTCTTTCGTCT
>JAOUQX010000003.1:15466494-15477166 GCA_028566295.1 Liobagrus marginatus
CTATACAAATCATTGAGCAATTTTATAGCATGAGCAAGTCTCTTTAAAATTGCTGAATTTTATTTCTGAGTGTAATGTAACGGAATCACTCATGGGCAGGTGTTCTCATACTATAGTTTTAGCTATATCACGTATCAGATAGTGAAAAACAGGAGATAGGCATAGTAACTGTGTGTGTTAAATGGTGTTTACACAAAATGTGCAAGTGTTCAAGTATGCCTGTGTAATCACGCTTACCTAATAGAACCCCTTTGTGCCAAAGTGATGTGAACGCCAGTGGAACTATGGTTTGTTCTATAGTTACTTGTTGTGGCTCCTATTACTGATCTCCCTACCAGGTCCATGTTGGAAATTCAGACAGGTGATAAAACAGAAAACAAAACTATGCTTTTGTTCATTCACCTAAATTCAAGCTCCTTGGCATTGCTTCTACATGTGTCTGGAATCACACTGTACTCCAATAGTTGGTGCTATGATGGAGTGTGACGTGATGGCCACAGCATTTGATTTACATCTTTATTTTTATACTCATTAAACTATTAAGCGATGTAGAATATCTGTATTTATTTGAAGTGTCCCTTTCCTCTTAAGGAAACAAATGAACCTCAAACTATGCTATCAAATTATAACAAAGATGTTTACATAAAGAGGTAGCTCTGTTTCCGTAACGTAATAGGCTATTTTTACATGAGAGAGATTCACCTGTGTTTACATTTGGGTTTTAGTGTACTTGGGCCACCTTGTGCCATCTGTTGCTAAATACACCTTGTTAATCTTGCTTTACACCAAATAATCCAAATGATGCTTGGAGTATGGCATATAATTATGGAGGAACCTGTGAAACCTTGTTAAGTATTCGATTCTATAAATGAGAAGTCTCATGGAGATTAAAGTTCATGCAATATAATGGAAAAAGGCACGGTGCCTCTGGTCTGGAGTACAGATGGTGGTGGGCGTGGAATGAGGTGTTCTCATCCGGATCTTTCTCTATAAATTAGCTGAACGAGACGTTGGTGATCAGTTGGCTGAAGCACAGCTGGATGACTGGTTAAAGCTGGTGCTGCTGCATCTTTTAGAAACAATGAAAAGCTCTTTGTAGCTCTTGGGTAAGTGTCAATTCTCTATATCTATATATGCTGTGTATTGAATGTAGTCATTAATGGTTTGTAAGTTACAAACATAAGAATTGGAACGATGTGTAGAAATTATTTTAACGGAGTTGCAAAAATATTAGAAAAGTTGCAAGAACACAAAAACATGTCCCTGTTGTATCAGATTTCAACGTTGGCCTTTATGAAGTTGTTTTAACTTCATACTGAACTTTATGCGTTGTGTTACATTTCTTACACAGATCAGTTTGCATTATTTAAGAACTTCGTTACACTTTATGTCAGTTTTACCTCTAATTGACTCTGCTATGTTTTAGTAAGCCATCAGAAGCCAGCAGTTCTGATTTGGCCTCTTCTCTTATCATAGTCAGTGTGTGTACAGTAAAGACCAACAACAAAAAAAACACTCCTTCGTAGAGAAACCCGTGCCAAATTTCTGGTTAGTTAATTTCTCACGCAGACATTTACGGCACAAACGCCTGCCCGAAAGATCTTTTCACAGACAGACCATGTAATAACGTTCTATGGCGCAGTCATTTGAGCCATTAACAAAGCTACTCATTGCATTCATTTGGGCATGGCTACACTAATTGAATTGCTCCTCCTGAGAGTTCCCATTGAAACAACACACAACCAGATGGATATTAGCACAAAAGCAAATGATTCCTCTCCTCCTGCTGCATTCATTAATCCAAAGGTCTCAAATCAGTTCTTGGAGGGCTGGAGCCCTGCACATTTTAGCTTCAACCCAAATTAAACACACCTGATTCAGCTAATGAGGTCCTTCATGCTTATGTGAAAACTGCACGTTGTGTAATGGAATAGAGATGGAACGAAACTGTACAGGGCTGTGGCCCTCCAGGATGGAGTTTGAGACCCCTGCATTAATCATTGCTTCTTTCTCGGTCATACCAGATACCTTGATAAGGGAGTGCTAAGAAAGTGACGAGACTCCACAGCAAGGATGATTTGCTCAGAACCAGACCAACACCCGGCAGCAGTGAAGATGAAACGAGGCCTGCGTCCACACAGCCACCCGTCCCCAGCTCTGTGCTGCGCCTGTGGACTTTGCCTCATGCTGGCTGGGATCAACATCACTCTCGTGGGTGCTTTCGGCTTTGCTAAGATGCTGCCCACAAACAACCCACCCATCATCATCGGGCCCCTGCTCCTGCTGGTGGCGCTGTTGTCTTTTGGAGTGTGTTGCATGTTTAGTCGCCGGCCTGCCGTACACTCTTCACATGCCAACACAAGACCGGATCACTGGGGCTTAATGGGTGGAACTGCATTTGAGATGGAGACCAGTGAACACACGCTGCAGGACACCACCGCTATTCAGCTCAGCCCAACTAACTCTCAATGCTCCTCCCACCACTCGAGTCCCACCCACCCACCTGCTGTCCTTCTCCACCCATCAGACATTGTTACCCTTCAAAATAGAAGTAATTCATCCAGTCAGATGTCACCTAAAGAAGATGATATGGTTCCACTTAGCTCATACGATGAGAGAGATACGTAACCCTGGGGCAGAAAAAGCAACATTTCCTGAATCCTGATTTGTTAACAAATCTTGACAGTTCAACATGTTGAAAACTTTCTCTACTTGGCTTTGGTCTCACTGTGGACGTTACTGTTTATCTGACACTGTGGAGCTGAAGACAAGACTGCTAACTAGAATCCTGCTGATTCTCCGTCTGTCTTCTTTTGTCTAAACATCTAAAAATCCTTCATACATTTTTATTATTCTGCATAAATAGGACCTTAAACATAAAACATAATTTCACCCAGCTGGAACAGGTATCCTAACACTGGGCGTGGCAGATCTTTCCTCATGATGCCCAGCTTTTGTCTGTCAGCTGTTGTGGATTGAAAAAACAGCTTTTAAATCTACATGAATATATTTTAGCTTGTGCATTTAGATACAGGTGTGGTTGCTATAGCGCTGACATTATCCAGTTATTCATTTATTCATTAATTTATTGCCTAGTGCTTATCCTGTTCAGGGTCGGGGGGGGGGGGGTGATGGAGTCTATCCCAGCTAAATTAGGGCGTGAGGCGGTGTAAATCCAGTACAATTCCCAGTTAATCGCAGGGCTAAAACATAGAGACAGACAACCATTCACACACACACATTCACTCCTTTGGACCCATAACCTTCTTGCTGTGAGGTAACCATTCTGCAATCCTGTCCAATTCAAGAAAATGCAACTTGAAATCTGATTGGGTAAAACAGTTTTGTTGACGTTTATTTTAAGCTGCTGTTAATTCTGATGGATTTCTATGACCTTGACAAGAACTGATGGCTTAAATACGATTGGATAAGATCTCTAACAAACATTTAATACATCTTCATATAGAAAATATCCAATATTAAAACATAAATATGTGATTCTGCTAGTGTTTAAGCCAGCAGAGAAGGCCGTGGTGCCCACCACTAGTGCTTATCAGTAATGCTTATCACTCTTATTAGACAAAAAGCTAAATCCTGTCTTCCCATGCGAGTGCCACTGCATCCAGGACAAACAGCCAAACACTGCAGTTAATGTTGGTAGTGCTGCAGTCATGTTTGCACAGGGTCACAGCAGCAGCACCATCTGTGCATTACAGCTCAATAATTACAGCTGCCGCAAAGCAAATTAGCCTTAAACATCTGAAAACACATCAGCCTCTCCTGATTCCATCCATTACACCGTATAATTGCTGGAAACACTCTGTTCTAGGCTTCTGGACAACGCTCCTGGATGTTTGTAAGGAAATTATTCTGTATTGTTAAGTAAGCCCTGTAAAATGCAAATTAAATTAAATTAAATCAAATTAAAATAGCTGGATTAAAAAAAAAACCATGAACCCAGTTGTTTATTTGGGCTAATTGATGTTAAATTGCTGATAAAGTAGGAAACTTATAAAAAAAGGTTTGCATGATTTTATACGCATGTATTTTTTCAACACGAATCGTTGAAAGATTTAATCATAAAGATTTTCATTTCCAGCATTTATCAACGGGATAGAACGCTTAAACACACAACAACAATGTGTTTGGTAAGTTTTCAGAATGAATCAGTTCTTTTTCTTCTTCTTTGTTGTTTATTGGCGGTTAGCAAGATGGGTTATTGGCGCGAAACCGCCACCGACTGACATGGAGTATAGAAAAGGCTCTATGCTCGTAGGACAAAACATAACATAAAAACCAGGTAAAACAGGTAAACAAACGGGAAATTAGAGTAGACCTTCTCAACTAAACTAAACAGAAAGGGGCTGTATCAATCAGTGATCTTGGTTTGCTTGTAAAATTAGGAATGGGGAAGCTGGAAATGTTTGGGAAATGTTATGGCATCCTCTGTTGGTGCGCAGTGGTAATGTATTGAGCCTGTAATAATAATAACGATAATGTGGTAATTATAATAGTATAATAGTATTATATTTATAATAATAATGTCTTTATTTGTCTCACCTGTCGGCTAGTTACATTATTATCCTCCAATTAAAAAAACTAAAGAAATGTTTGAAAAAAAGATGTACTTAATCACATTTTCAGTAATAAGTAATTCCTTTTAAAGCGACAAATCCATCCAATCCATCCGAAAAGAGTGCAATTACTGCACATGCAAATAATGCTATTTTTTCAATTTCCAGTCTTGAGTAGATTTATGACTAAAATCTATACATTATTCACTTTATGACGTTACAACTTTAAATATTAAAAAGCATGCTGAACAACCAAGGCCTGGCCACCACCGTTGCTAAAAGTAATTTCACAGCTCCATGTTTTATTAAACGGATCAGTAGATGTTGAAAAATGTCTTCAGGGTTGTATCGTTATCTGAGATAACTTGTCTATAACGTATCATTGATCATCCTGACGAGGGTTGCTGTAGATCAAGGCCTACCCCAGGAGCACTAGACCACTTTATGGCATCAGGGGATCAATCTATTATGAGATGCTTGTTTGTCTACTGTATATGCAGAACGAAAGTAATTTATTTGTTGCAAAATGACAACGAAGCTTACGCGCTGTATCACACAAGAATCTCTCGTAAAATTTTCATTGTGAGCTTATTGTTCATGTAGCCACGAAGAACTCAAGAGCACAGATTAAAATAGATCCCAAGAATACAATTTTCCCATTGACTCCTGTCTACCATTGCTGTCCTTCAGAAAAGGACGCATGCGCATTGTGTACGCCGCCATGCTCAGCGCATGCGCACTTTGGAAACGCCCCAGTTGTATATAAACCGTGCCGATCCGCCGTCCCGTTCCACCTTCAGCCATTTTGACTATGTTGGGAGCTGTTGGACGCTGTTGTACGGGGGCTTTGCAGGCTCTCAAGCCTGGGGTTACCCCCCTGAAGGCTTTTACCGGAGCTCCAGCGGCACTGTATTCTCGTAAGATATACACGTATTTGATGTTTTTGGAGAATTTGTATTGATTTACGCTTTTTTTGCACGGTCTCTTAAATCAATGACTCCGCCATAACGAAAACTGCCAAATGGCAGCATGCGGAAAGGCCTCAAATCTCCACCGCGAACGTTTTAGATTACTCGTTTAATATAAGCAATGTGTTCAAAAGTGTTTCGCGAGAGTGCGCCGTCATTTTATCGTAAAACAGGATTGAAAGCAGCAGTTATAGTCATTGCCTTAATGACCTTTATGTGACATGAATGTTAAGGCAACTTGGCTAGTTTGCTAACAAGGTGCTAAAGGGCTTCGTCTGGGGGGGATAAGACCACCTCTTTATTTTTATACATAACTGCTGCTGTAGGTTAGTTCTTATTTGCGGCTTACTTATTTTTGCTCTTTTATGCCAATATAGTATATTCACCTTTTCTCATTTCTTGTTAGCTTGCTACCCGGTAACAGAGGTTAGTTCTGGTGTTTTGACCTCGAACTATTGAACTCGCACCATGGTTGTAAGAGCATAACGTATTCACCCTGGCGTGTTAAGAAATATTTAATACTTATTCATGTTGGTTTGTTGACTCGTTTCTTTTCCCCTTCCTACAGGCAGGGATTATGTCGCTCCTGCTGCTGCCGCCGCCGCCGCTAGCGGACGTATCGTGGCGGTTATCGGCGCCGTCGTGGACGTGCAGTTCGACGTAGGGCTCCCGCCGATCCTCAACGCCCTGGAGGTAGCCGGGCGTGATTCTCGGCTCGTCTTGGAGGTCGCTCAGCACCTGGGTAAATACGCTGGAGGGTCTGTTTAGACATCCGGGTCCTCGATTTTGATTAGGGCAGCACGATAGACTGATTTATGATGAACATTAGGACCGGGATGCGTTAAATGAAGTTAAACTACAAAATCTAAGTGAATAATACGGAATATAAAGGCTTATTTAAGTAGGCTAATGATTAGTAATTGTAAAGATATTTTGCCCCTGTACAAACCAAAAAAAATCTACTTATTGCATTTTCTAGTTTGGTTATTTTCTGGTCAAAGTTCTGTTAATGTTAATGTGTTTAGTATATGCAGTGAATCTTGTAAGATAAGTGTATTTACTCTACACATATCTTAGTATGGGCTTAAATGGAATAACCTGTCCAAGGCAATATTCTAAACCATGTTTAGTTTGAATACATCATTCACTAACAATTCATTTATAAAAAGTTTAATGTAAGTAAAGCACTTGTGTAACAACTTCTATAAATGGAAACTAATTAGGCTTTTGGGAGGATTGAAGGTCTCAAGTGTCCACCATTTTAATAAGGATTATGGGTTGATTAGGATTTTTCTTCTAAAGGGGAAAGCACTGTCCGTACCATTGCTATGGATGGTACTGAGGGTCTGGTGCGTGGCCAGAAGGTTTTGGATACTGGTGCCCCCATCAGAATCCCTGTGGGACCTGAGACGCTGGGCAGGATCATGAATGTCATTGGCGAGCCTATTGATGAGAGAGGACCAATCACCACAAAAATGTAAGACCAGATGTGTATCTTGGTGTTATTACTGAGTTTTGCCTTGGTGTTATTACTGGAAAGTAAAATATTTTGTTTTTAGGACTGCTCCCATCCATGCTGAGGCTCCAGAGTTTACAGACATGAGTGTTGAACAAGAGATTCTGGTCACAGGAATCAAGGTTGTTGACCTTCTGGCCCCATATGCCAAGGGTGGAAAGATCGGTATGATTCTGACTCGTTTAGAACTTTCTTTACACTTTGTTTAATTTGGCTTCCATGGTATTCTCAGGTTTTTTTAATGCGTTACTTTGTGGAAGGGGCTATGAGGTAATCTACAGCTGAAAATCTTAAGATGGCAGCAGCCATTATTCCATATTTATTTTGTATGCAGTTTCACAACTGTAAATTGCGGTTTTGTGGCTTTACATCTTTGCAATATTTTTCTTCTTTTGTGTAGGTCTGTTTGGTGGTGCTGGTGTGGGAAAGACTGTGCTAATTATGGAGCTGATCAACAACGTGGCTAAAGCTCATGGTGGTTATTCAGTGTTTGCTGGTGTTGGGGAAAGGACCCGTGAAGGAAACGATCTGTACCATGAGATGATTGAGTCTGGTGTCATCAACCTGAAGGACACCACCTCCAAGGTAGTTTAGAATCTTTAACCTTTTGTCTCTGAACTCATCAGCTAAGTTGCTGCCTTGGACTAAATTGGCCTGTTCAGACAAACACTGTTATTTGTTACCTTAAGGTCGCACTGGTGTATGGACAGATGAATGAGCCCCCAGGTGCCCGTGCCCGTGTGGCTCTGACTGGTCTTACTGTTGCTGAATATTTCCGTGATCAGGAGGGACAGGACGTGCTGCTTTTCATTGACAACATTTTCCGTTTCACCCAGGCTGGATCAGAGGCAAGTACTGATGGATGTCTGACTGTCCATGACCTGCAAATGGTGGCAGACGGTTTAAATCTTGTCCTCTTTCAGGTGTCTGCCTTACTGGGTCGTATCCCATCTGCTGTCGGTTATCAGCCGACTCTGGCTACTGACATGGGTACCATGCAGGAGAGGATCACCACCACGAAGAAAGGCTCGATCACATCTGTACAGGTTTGTAGTTTGAATTTACAGCAGTAAATGTATTGCTTTGATTCAAATACCCTTTTGATTTGGCTGTTTTGGTGCTCTTTAGGCCATCTATGTGCCTGCTGATGACTTGACTGACCCTGCCCCAGCCACCACTTTTGCCCATTTGGATGCCACTACAGTGTTGTCCCGTGCCATTGCTGAGCTGGGTATCTACCCTGCTGTGGACCCTCTGGACTCCACTTCCCGTATCATGGACCCTAACATTGTGGGTGCTGAGCACTATGATGTGGCCCGTGGCGTACAGAAGATCCTTCAGGTGTCTGCCATGTAGTACAACTCGCAGCAGATTAAACGTCTAATTGTTATTAATAGATATCTAATAATAGAATATATAATTAGCGCAGCCACTTGTAAATTGTTATGCTCTGTTATGCATGTCTTTTGCAGGACTACAAGTCTCTGCAGGATATTATTGCTATCCTGGGTATGGATGAGTTGTCTGAGGAGGATAAACTGACTGTAGCTCGTGCACGTAAAATCCAGAGATTCCTGTCTCAGCCTTTCCAGGTGGCTGAGGTCTTCACTGGTCATTTGGGCAAGCTGGTGCCTCTTAAGGATACCATTAAAGGCTTCAAGAGCATTCTTGAAGGTTTGCAACCCCCTGGTTTAATTACATTGTTTTGACAGTGTATTAAATTAGCTTCAAATAAGTCCTGTACTGTAATTTTACTGACTGATCTTTACTTTAAACAGGAGCGTATGACTCGTTGCCAGAGCAGGCTTTCTACATGGTGGGTCCTATTGAGGAGGTTGTCCAGAAAGCAGAGAAGCTGGCTGAGGAACATTCGTAAAAATGTTGGGGCAAGATTTAAAATTGCAATGGAATAAGGAGCACTTGGTTTGTAAAGTCACATTAAACAGTTGTACCTGTATTTGTCAGACATTCTGAAGTTCTATTTAATGTTTCCAATAATGAAGATGGAAATAAATCTGTCTTACCGTGAACGGTCTGGTTTCTTTTCTATCTGCATTGCATTAGTGATTCATCATTGTTACTGTCTGTAAGGATTGTTGCAGATGAGCATGCACAGTCCCATGCTAGTGTGCATAATGACTTAAAAGTTGGACCTTGTGTGTTGAGATCTGAAAGAATTCATGTAGGCTCCATGTAAAGGAAAATGCAGAACTGAACTTGATTCAAGTGTTTGTAGTAAAACAGTCTCTCCTAGACAATAAAATTAACCAAAGTAAACCAGTTGAATTTTAATGCCAGTTTTGTTTGCTTATGTCACTTTCATTTGGCAGGTGCCCTTAACTTTATCTTTAACTTCATCGTGCAAAGCAGTTGAAGGGGTTAAGGAGGAATAAGGACTAAAAGTTGCCCAGTGGTCCAGCAGTAGCTTCTTGGTGCTCCTGGGAATGAGTCCTGAGAACTGATTAGCAGTCCAACTCCACAGCTGAGCTATAACCTCTCAATTCCCCCCCAATTGTTTATTGGCCCAGCAGGTTTTGTACACATGGAATGTGGGGCAAGTGCTGACCAAACACTACAATATACCTGGACTATACAGATTATTTGGTAAATTTAAAAGATTATTTAAAATGGAAGAAACGATAATTTCATCATTTAAGTGCTATTTCCTAGTTTGTCATGATTTTCTATAAAAATTCTGGCCCATTAGTTTTGCAAATACAGTATTTAACTTTGTTGCTTGTAAAATTACTCAAGTTATCGGAGTAGGAAACATTGCATCGTTAGTTGGACCATGTAGGTCATAATCTACTGTAGATTTGCCTGTTTCTAAAGAAAGACCATACACTTTGCATACTAAACTCTACATCAAGCAAAACAAGTCGGTGACAGTTGTGCAAAGTTATTACGCTTTAAACAGGGTCCTGTGGAGTGTTAACAAATCTATCAAAACAAGAAATAAAGTACAGCATAATTTAATCAGGCAAGGGTAAAGGTGGTTATCCTCCCCTAAATCAGTGGTGGGGTAATTGATGAATCTGTTTATAAATCTGTGCTGTGCTTAGTGTTTTTATCAGATTTGAATGAATGTAACTAATGCCATCAGTAAAATACCAGAATTAGCACTAATATGCTGAAGTAGACATGTCCCCAAAGACCTGCAGAAAATATGGATCTCTCTGTTTTCTTTATTTTAACCATCTTGTGTAATTCAAATTAAATTTTGCTGTTTAATTTATAATTTTTCGAAATGTTTTAGGGGTGACTACTTGGCCATAAAGTGGCGCTCTTGTGTCAAGACTCTTGTCTAAACCAGTTTCCCTCGTCTCCAGCTGCCTGCACGGCAACACCTGGCTAGTTTGTTAGCAAATGTTTTGGCCGGATGCCAACAGTCTTTCCAAATCTTTCCAAATGCTGTTCTAAAGTCATATTGGGTGATTTAATTAACTATTTTATTTCACAATCAATATGAATATTCTGACCAATCGCTTTTCATTTGTGATACCAAACGAGTTCACGCAATGTTTTGATGAGTTTTAAAAAAGATAAACGGTGTGCTTTTATCAAAAGGGATGTTTTTTGTTCTGGCTGTAAATGTTAGCTTAACTCTTTATTCA
>JAOUQX010000003.1:15493438-15509299 GCA_028566295.1 Liobagrus marginatus
TCTCTCTCTCTCTCTCTCTCTCTCTCTCTCTCTCTATATATATATATATATATATATATATATATACACACACACAACCTTTATCCATGTTTGTCTCAAGAGGAAAGATGCTGCTTTGAATGATTTAACGTAATACACAAACCACTTCATAAAGCTTGTTTTGTGGCTGGGAAACTTGTTCACATTGAAAGGAAATTGTAGACATTTTGGCCATAGATAAGATGGTTAGGTGTCCACATGCACCGTATGGTCAAACGTTTTAGGGACACCTTTTGAGCACACCCATTAGTGACTTCCTCAGACTGTAGACACAAATTTGGAAGCACGCTTGTCTAGATTGTAACTATGAGTTAGAACATTAGATTTCCCTTCACTAGGAAGCTAGGAGGCTTAAACAGTGTTCCAGAATGAAAATGCCCCTGTGCACAAAGCCCTTGAGCCTCCATGAAGACATGGTGTGTTATGGTTGGACTGGAAGAATTAAGTTTTCTACACAAAGACAACAGACCCCAACCAATATTAGTGCCTGAACTGATTAATACTATTGTGTGAAAATGAGCAAAGCCCCAATCATAGAAATCTAGTGAAAACCTTTTTATAGGATGTTTAAAAAAACACATGGAGGTGATGGTCCGGTGTCCTAATACTTTTGTCCATGTTGTGTACTTTTTAGGTCTAATCTCAATGTTGTTACATTTGTTTTTGCACGGCCTTTAACTCAGCATCCATGTGTAAATTTTTTCCACATTTATGATCATATGCTACACTTTTTTTCTCTTATAGTGATTATCCGAGACGTGACCAACCACTGACGAGAAGGCTTTCAGGGCGTCTACAAACGATGATTTCCTCTATTAAAAATCCTAGTGTGTTCCTAGTTTCCTAAATATGAATAAAATTTGGTTAAATAGAAAGCCCCATCATGCTTTATTGTTAATACACTAGGGCCTTAATTAGGCTCTTACCACACACAAAAAAATAAATATAAAAATCAGTATATACACACTTTATGTGGCTTACAGATTAAATATTAAATAAGATTATTAAAGATTTTTAATAAACATTTACAATAAATGCAAATTTCCCACATGCATTTCATTCAGGATTGCACTTGTAGCACATGGCATTCACACATGGGAAGGTGGGATTGCCCATGGGTCCCTTGTTTTCCCCTTGTTATTTACCCATAACTTGTCACTTTCCATACTGCACTTGGTGCTATGTGAAGCCCTAACTGGGCAACAGGCACAAACACAGGGGTGGTTCTAGACCATTTACATGGGGGGCTTTATCCCCCTGTCTGCCATTTCATTCTTCTTAACTATCAAACTCAAAATGAATTAAAATGATCATTTTTACTTCTAAAAATATGAATGAAAATGACTAAGAAATGCAGGATATGTCTATGAGTTTAGTTTGTTTTGTGTTTTGCGTTATCTGTTTTTTTTATGGTTATTATTTTTTTTATCACTTTTTACCACACTATGTGTGATAGCCATTTGTGGAGCCGATGTGTTACAGAAGTTTTGTTTGTTAAAAACATTGTCTTGATGCTCTAAGCCAGGGGTCGGCAACCTTAAACACTCAGAGAGCCATTTGGACTCGTTTCCCAGAGAAAAAACCCACAGGAAGCCACAAAACCCTTTTGACATCTGAAGATAACACTGCATAATCGTCCGCTTCTGTGTTTCGTCATCATTTAATAGCGGATTTCACAAGTCGGCAGTTATGACGCATATTTTGAGCGACAAAAAGAATTAAACACGCTTTATTTTAGTGTTACAAGAGCATCATAATCGTAGAATTTAGAATTAATTTTTTTTAAACTAACTAACTAAAATAAAATAAACTTAAATGAAATATTTATTATCTATTTTCCAAATCTACAGTGAGCCGCAGCAGAGGGACGAAAGAGCCGCGGGTTTCCGACCCCTGGTCTAAGACACGTTAAGCATTTTTCACGGAATTATTGAACTCGGCGTTTTAGCACCAGGAAAATGCACATACACTTCATTCATTCTGAAACCTGGAGATATCGGGGTGTCACGGAGCGTAGATAGAAGGAAAACACTTAACGTGGCTTAATGCATCAAAATACTTTTAATAAACAAGTCTTATGTAACACATTATTAATAATTTTACCGCAGACGTGCTAAAATAATGTTTTTTTTAACAACAAATGACGGCGCGGTGTTTGCTCCTCATACACTTCATTCATTATGAAACCCGGAGATAGATTACGGTGATCGACTCGAGCAGTTCGGACAGCGCGCGGGATTAACCCAACAAAAACCAAAGAGTCTTTTAAATTAGCTGTTCTGCGCTAGTGCAAAATGAAATCATTTGTTAGGATTATTTATAGACTTCTGTTTCTGTATGTGTTTGGTCTAAAATCATAAACGTGGTCTCTTTAGATTTATTATTAGAAAACGAAGCCCTGCTAGATAACGAAAGAAAGAAAGAATAGAGCTAAAACGCAATGCACTCGGGAGGATAACCAGCGCACAAAACGTGAAAGCGTGAAAAACTCTTAACGTGGCTTAGAGCATTAAGACAATGTTTTGAACAAACAAAACTTATGTAACACATTGTTAATAAAGCATAATTAATGTACAATGCACACATAAGCAGATGATTCCAGAATCGGAACGCAAGGTGTTTAATTGCACGTTAAGCGTTTTCTTACCATAGAATACCATTACTGTATAACGAAATCACAGCGGAAGCGCGTTCGTAATGACACAAATATGGAAAGCCAAAAGGGTCACAAACACGCGAAATGTAGTGCATGGAAGGTGCACATGACTACAAATAATGGCAGCTTAATGACTACAAAGCCTACAAATCACAGATGTCCTGAAATACAAAGTTACGTAACAGCGCCACTTACTGGTGTTAAAAGGAATAAAATCTTTTATTTGAATTTGGCTTTTTCTAATAATTATATTTTGATGCTCTGTGCTTGTGCACAATGTAATAATCAGTTATGATTAATTATAGCCCTCTTGTTCTATATATTTTGGTCTAATATCATAAACGTGGTCTCTAGATTTCTTGGTCATATGGGGAGTTTGAATCGACATGAGCCAAAGAATCAGAAGAGAGAGAAATATTTATTTCTAGAAGTGTTTTATCTAAATCTTTTATTACTACAAAGACTACAAATTGGGCTTGATCCCGATAATTGCTGCTTGCAGCTATATTTATTATTATTATTATTTTTTAAATGTTTTCACGTTTATATTTTTTAACCAATCATGCACACCTATCATGTTAAGTGTCCAATCAGTGTTCTAAATTAAAGTGAAGGGGCAGGAATAAGGAAGGTTAAGGCCAACTAGGAAGAAGGAGGAGAGCACGAGGGAGAAGAACGTGTGCTCATCTGGTATTAGATTGTTAAACAAAAAAATATAGTGTGACTTTATAAATAATAGTGTTACAGTAATTTCTGTAGTTAGTGTGTTGTCAAAACGGGGACAGAAACTTATACTCCAGTATAAAACAGGCCTGCAATGTTAGAACTGAGAGTTTCATATTGAGTTAATTGAAGGTGAGCTCATAATTGTAACGTGAGCTGAAAACACAACACAGAGAGGGTGAGGATTCATTCGCAGAGCAAGTTGAGTTTTATTATTTACAGTGGAGCAGGAAGTGTGACAGTCAAATATTAGATGCAGTGAGTCCAAAGGAAGGTGAGGGGGGTCAGAAGCTTCACCCAAGGTGTCCGTGGCGTGGCAGTGACGTGAGGCAGGCACCAAATGTAGTCCAAATGGTCCTTTAGATGTGAAAAGCACTCCGTTTACACGTTCTTCTGTGGAATAAAGCAAACATGGAATTAGTATTCACATAGTATGATGGGCAACAATACTTTGTGTCTTCTTGGCGTCTCTGAGCTGTTTATATACGGTGTAACCCGAAAGTGGAACATCGCGGCCAAGGACTACAGTCGGAAGTGATGTCAGCGGTGAACCGGAGGTGACTAGAACTCCGGTGAACGGTGCCGCGATGTTACAGTATTCTCCCTCCCCGAGGCGCCTCTGGGCGCTTTAATGATCTGGGCGCTAAGCATTGTAGCCGACCCCCCTGCCTGCGGGAGTCGATGAGTTTGTTGACCAGAAAAGCCGGGGCCCCCTCAATGTCCAGGGGGGTGCTGCAAGGGTGGCGGCAGTTCCTCTTCTGTCGTTCGCCGCCCCGTGGTGTACGAGCTGGTTTTAGCAGGGACACATGAAACGTCGGTGCGACCCGGGAGGCCACCGGTAGTTGGAGTCGGTAGGTTACTGGGTTGATTTGTCGCAGAATCTTATACGGCCCCACAAACCTGGGATTTAGTTTTTTTACTTGGTTGCTGGAGGCGCAGGTTCTTGGTGGACAGCCAGACCCACTGGCCCGGACGGTAACGAGGGTGCGGTCGCCGAGGCCGGTCTGCCCCCCTTTTCTGTGTCGCGATTGCCCGCCGCAGCCGGACATGTGTGCTCTCCCACGTTCGTTCACTCCAACGTATCCAATCGTCCACTGTAGGGACGTCCGACGAGACCCCGGGTCAGGGGAAGAGTGGGGGTCGGTATCATAGAACACATTGAAATGGGGTTAGTCCTGTGGATGTGTGTGTCAGAGAGTTTTGCGCATACTCAGCCCACGGCAGAAATGTGCTCCATTGGTCCTGGTTCTGACTGCAGTACGTCCGCAGGTACCACCCCAGCTCCTGATTCAATCTCTCGACCTGACCATTCACCTGTGGGTGGTAACCAGAAGTGAGACTGACCGTTATATTTAGTCGATTACAAAAAGCCCCCCCAGACGCGGGAGGTGAACTGGGGACCCCGGTCGGTGACAATATCTTCTGGGAGTCCATATACCTTGAACACATGGTCGAACAGGACTTGTGCAGCCTTCATGGGGGTGGGCGGTCCAGGGAGGGGG
Source organism: Liobagrus marginatus (assembly GCA_028566295.1). Lineage (NCBI taxonomy): Eukaryota > Metazoa > Chordata > Actinopteri > Siluriformes > Amblycipitidae > Liobagrus > Liobagrus marginatus. The sequence goes on from JAOUQX010000003.1 coordinate 15,498,359, forward strand.
ACCAGGCGGCATGCCTTGGAGAACCTGTCAATTATAACCATCACTGTGGTGTGCCCCTGGGATGGGGGTAGGTCAACGAGGAAGTCTATTGAGAGGTGGGACCAGGGCCGCTGGGGCCCGAGCAGGGGTTCCAGGAGGCCGGCGGGGGCTACTCGGGGGGGTCCTAGACTGTGCACAAGGGCGACACGTGGCTATAAATCTCCGAGCATCCTTCCCCAACGTGGGCCACCAGAAGGCCCTTCTGAGCAATTTGGTGGTGCGATTAATGCCCGGGTGTCCAGAGGCAGGGGAATTATGCACCCACTCTAGGGATTGGAGGCGCAGGGCCTTGGGGACGTATACCATGTTTGGGGGGGGCGGCTCCCTGCTGTGGCCGGCCTGGATCTCCTCCATCAAGTCCCACCGGACTGGGGCAATGATCAGGGCGGGGTTGGGAGGATGGTTCCTGGGGCGGGGCTGGTCTACCGCGTCATGGAGGCGGGACAGGGCATCGGCCTTGGTGTTCTTCGACCCCAGATGGTAGACTATGAAATTGAATCGCATGAAGAAAAGGAACCACCTGGCTTGCCGAGGGCACAAACGTTTGGCTTCTTTGAGATACTGGAGGTTACCGTGATCTGTTAGGACCAGGACTTGGTGTTGGGCGCCCTCTAACCGGTGTCTCCACTCTTCCAGGGCTGCTTTGATGGACAGTAATTCCTTATTGCCAATATCATAGTTGGTCTCCGCCGAACTGAGCTTCCTTGAATAGTATGCACAGGGGTGGAGTTTCGCTGGGTTACCTTGGTGCTGACAGAGGACGGCCCCGATGCCTGAGGCGGTCCGAGGCGTTGACCTCCACAACAAAAGGGAGTGAGGGGTCAGGATGTTTCAGAATTGGGGCTGAAGCAAATCGTACCTTGAGCTGGGAGAAGGTTGCTTTGGCTGTCTCGGTCCACTCTAACCTCTGGGGTTTGCCCCTGAGGAGGGACGTGAGAGGGGCTGCGATGGTACTGAACCCCCGAATGAAGCTCCTATCAAAGTTAGCGAAACCCAAAAAGCTTTGGAGCTCCTTCACTGTCCTAGGTAGGGGCCAGGTGAGTACTGCCGACACCTTTGCATCGTCCATCCGGACTCCTGCGTGGCTGATGATGTACCCCAGGAACTGTGTGGTCGTGACGTGAAACTCGCATTTTCTGCCTTGATGTACAGCTTATGTTCCAGGAGCCTCTGTAGGACGGCCCGGACGTGGGGTATGTGCTCTGCCTCTGACTGTGAGTAGATCAATATATCATCGATGTAGGCAATCATGAAATGGTTTAGCATGTCTCTTAAGATCTCGTTTACAAACGACTGGAACACTGCTGGGGCATTGGTTAGCCCATACGGCATCACCCTGTATTGGTAATGACCATCTGTGGTGGAGAACGCTGTCTTCCATTCATCCCCCTCCCGTATTCAAATGAAATTGTAGGTGGACCGCAGGTCCAGTTTGGTGAACAGGAGGGCGTTCCTTAGCTGCTCCAAGGCCGGGGGAATGAGGGGCAGGGGGATCTCTGTTTTACTGTGACGGCGTTCAAAGGCCGATAGTCTATGCAAGGCCGCAAGCTCCCGTCCTTCATCCCCACAAAAAAGAACCCAGACGCTACCGGTGACGTTGATGGCCGGATGAAGCCCCGGTCCAGGGCCTCTGTGATATACTCCTTCATTGCCCGTGTCTCAGCGGCGGAGAGGGGGTAGGTTCGGGACCGGGGAAGCATTGCCCCTGGGTGGAGATTGATGGCGCAGTCCCAAGACGGGTGCGGGGGAAGTCGGGCTGCTCCTGTCTCGCTAAACACCTGCGCCTGGTCAGCATAGTCGGGGGGGATACCAGGAGGGGTCGGGGCCGAGGATAGAACCTGAACCACCCGAGTTGCACCTATGAGGAGCTGTGACTGAAGGCAATGGGCGTGGCAGTGGGGGCACCAATGGGTAAGTTCTCCTGTTCTCCAAGCAAACTGTGGGCTGTGCTTTGTCAACCACGGGAGTCCCAAAATGATGGGATGTCTAGGGGAGGGCACCAGGGCCAATGAAATGTCCTCCATGTGAAACAAGCCCACCCTCAAGGAGACTGGAGCTGTTTGTTGCGTGATGTAGCCACCCCCCCACTGGCGAATCATCGATGGCGGCCACCGGGATTGGCGGGTTACAGGCCTGAAGTGGTAGCCCCAACTGGTTAACTAGGCCTGGATCTATGATGTTGGTCGCCGCCCCGGAATCGACCATGGCTGCAACAAAAACCATCTTATGAGGTAGACACAAGTGTACAGGTACAGTTATACAGGATCTTCGTCTTTGAATTCGTACTGGGTGACTTACTTTGCTGGGTGAAGGTTTCGCGGGACAGCGGGCGCACACATGCGCTGTTACAATAATACTGACTTATTATTTGTTTAAGGAGTTTAAGTTTGGAGATTTATCTGTGTATTTGTTAAATTGCTATTGTTTATTTGTACAATTTTACAGTACAAAACAGAAAAGTCCTAAAGCTTGTTTTTTTTAACATTTATTTCAGTAAATGGGTAATTTAAGTATAATTGTGGGTTTCATGTGTATTAATGTAATATAAATCAAGAAGTTTATATTTATATAACAGTGGATTAAAAATCTTTATGCACTCTCATCAGGGTAATTTAATAATATATACATATTTTCTAGAGTAGTAGGAACAATGTTGGTGCTGCTGACAGCTTAATGCATCAGACGAGTTATATTTCCCTGAAAACACTTTCTTTGTTAAGGGTGTTTAGTCCTTTGTAATAATGTAATAAATCCTATTTCTGCTGCATAAAGTCTAACAAGACAAAGCAGGACAGTATTTTGCATTGAAACACGCTGTCCTGTGTACGAGGCCAGAAGCAACAGGGTGGTGCAATGACCTAATGAGCATTCACCTCACTTTAAAGTACAATCTGTTTGGGATTCAGTTCTTTGAACTTAATCAGGATGTAAAAATACATACCAGCACATAGCCGTACTGAAGTGTTATCACATGGCTGGAATTAATTTTATACTGAAAAAATCAAACTATGACGCAATAGGATTAAGTTTCAGTGATCAGTGGAACAGATTTATAGTAATATAATCGCACAGAATTATAAAGTAAAAAAAATTCCATATGAGTGACTTGCTAATCCCCCCACAAATAGGATTGGAAGGAAAAGCATACTGTATATACTGTATATATATTTTTTCAAGTAGCATTATTATTATACAAAAATTGTAGTCATATTATGATGTTACTCTTCTCTTTACAACAGACATCTGATAGCATTCATTTTATAAATATACTCAAATATATTTAAAATGATTATTGTGAAATAGATTTTTTCCCTAGCACTATTTACCTATGAGGGCCATTCACCCCTTTAAAGCACAACCTGTTGGACACTTACCTTGCATAGTACAACCAACCACATGGTCCAGCACCTCTAATATACACCTTCCATGCTAACCTGCCTTGTGTCACTCTGACATCAGTGCACTGATTGAATCAATTGCACAAGAAATGATTCAACCGTAGACACATCAGAAGATTTCTCCAGTTTTCTGAAGGCGATTGTAAAGAAGCACAATGCCAGGATCGGTGAAGCTGCGCAGCATAAAGAGGATTGGACAGGAGAATGAAGGCTATGAGATTTCTAATGAAGGTGAGGTGTGCACTATATGACATATTAATTGTTAGGAAATATTTGAATACTTTCTACAGTCAATGTATATTAACATGTTCATCCCAATTCTAGAGCGAGATGCAGAATACATGTAAGTACTCGCTTTTCACTGAGCCTTACTGAGCTGGTGGGAATCTACTAGAGCTAAAGTTAAGCAGTCAATGATCATTTTTTCACCAGAATTTTAATAAATCATATGTAAATCAAATTAGAAATTTACAGTATTAGAATTTTGGGTACAGATGAAAATTTGAGTAAGCATAAAAAATATGCTGTGGGAGTTTATCTAAAATAGTGGCACAAGTAAAGTGAAAAGACCTTTTTTGTATTCTATAAATGTCCACTGTAGATAGCTAGAATACTTCAATTTAATAGATAGATAGATTTAATAATACTTCCATTTAGTAGAATGATTGATTGAGTGATTGATTGATTTAAGAATAATACTTCCATTTAATAGATAGATAGATTTACTAATACTTCAGTTTAATAGGATTGATTGATTTGAGAATAATACTTCCATTTAATAGATAGATAGATAATCCTGCCCTTTGATTTCATCACAGGTCACTCTCATCTTCCAAAAAGCCTAAAAAGTAAGTAATTTCCTGTTTCTTTTACTGAATTGATTGAATTAAGTTATTAAATAAAATTGCTTCTCGGTTTATTTTCTAATGTTTTTTTCCTTTTCCCAGGTTCCATCCAGACCAGAAGAAGGAAGAAGCAGCCATCAGGGTTGGGTTCTTTCAACTGGTAATGTTAACTATTTCAAGATGACCGGTTCTTAATGTAGGACAGTTACAGTGTTATTAGCTGTGCAAACTATTACTATATCACTGCATTAATATATAAATATAATAAAATATTTGGATTTGTTATTTAAAGAACCACATGCTTAGTGTTCATTAACAGATATACATTATAGTATCCAACAAAAGTGAGTACACGCCTCACATTTTTGTAAATATTTAATTTTATCTTATCATGTGACAACACCGAAGAAATGACACGTTGGTACAATGTAAAGTAGTGAGTGTACAGTTTGTATAACAGTGTAAATTTGCTGTCCCAAAATCACTCAACACACAGCCATTCATTTCTAAGCCTCTCGTGCACTCAACTTCTTTGGTCGACCACGAGGCCTGTTCTGAGTTTAACCTGTCCTATTAAACCGCTGTATAGTCTTGGCCACCATGCTGCAGCTCAGTTTCAGGGTCTTGGCAATCTTCTTATAGCCTACGCCATCTTTATTTAGAGCAACAATTATTTTGTTCAGATCCTCAGAGAGTTCTTTGCCATGAGGTGCCATGTTGAACTTCCAGTGACCAGTATGAGACTGTGTGCGCGTTAACACCAAATTTAACACACCTGCTCCTCATTTACACCTGAGACCTTGTAACACTAACGAGTCACATGACAACAGGGAGCGAAAATGGCTAATTAGGGACAATTTGGGCATTTTCACTTAGGGCGTACTTACTTTTGTTGTCAGCGGTTTAGACATTAATGGCTGTGTTAAGTTATTTTGAGGGGACAGCAAATTGACACTGTTATACAAACTGTACACTCACTACTTTACATTGTAGCAACGTGTCATTTCTTCTGTGTTGTCACATGAAAAAATATAATAAAATACTTCAAAAACGTGCGGGGTGTACTAACTTTTGTTAGATACTGTATATATAAATATGCTGAATTTAGTTGATAAGTTATTGTGTGTATGTTTAGTGTAACATATCATATACATGACATACCTTTCTCACTAAAGAGAGAGTCCCTCTTTGCTGGTATAATATCTTTTTAAAATGTTTTCCACTACATTGTGACTGTGGGGATTTATGGTTATTCAGCTACAAGAGGACTGACGGATAAAAAGTTCCAGTTCATCCCAGTTCATTCAGTGGGGTTAGGGTGAGCACCTGTCCTGCTTTGCGTTGTACCGCACGGCGCATATGGGCACAATGTCCCGCTTTTTCATCAATGTATATTGGCTTTTAATCATCATATTAGGAAAACGTTCATGCGTTAATTTCTTTTTTCGGCTTAATTTCAACCATATTTAACAGCGATTCGTCAGAAATAGCATCGCGCCTCACACAAACACTACCGTTTCTTTTAACAAACATATCCTGGCTTTCATCCAATGGTTGTAAAGAAAGGAGTAACACGCTCTCTAAGAGGCTCTGACAGCTGTCAATCAAACTGTGGGGCGGGTGATTCCCTGTCAGAAAACAAACCCAATCGTTTCTTTTAATAAACATATCCTGGCTTTCATCCAATGGTTGTAAAGAAAGGATTAACACGGCCACTAAGAGACTCTGACAGCTGTCAATCAAACTCTGGGGCGGGTGATTCGCTGTTAGAAAACAAACGTACCCGTGTTCTGGATAATTCGGTATTGTAAAAAGGATTTTAAAAGCTTATAACAAAATCTGTGGCCCGTGTCTATTGTAGTGTAATGATGTATTCTGGAAGGGATTAAAGGACAAAATATTTTTACAAGCTGAAAGCAGAAAACAAAAGTTTTTTTTTTTTTTTATTAAATTACATATACATTTTATACCGGTTTCAAGTTATGTTTTAGTGTTGGTCACATGTCCCACATTGTCCCACACAAACTTTGTCCCATATTGTAAACTTTGTCCTATATGTAATTGTCCCATATTTGGTTTGTGTGGGGTTGAGTCAAAGTCAAGGTTTCATGCAGGACACGAGTTCTTCCACTCCAAACTTCATAGAGCTTGTTTATTGCATAGGAGAATTGTCATGCTGGGATGTTTCGGGGCCTGTTAAAAAATAGATAAGCTACTCAGGTGTCCCCACATGCACAATACGCATGAACACTAATAAAGTGTGTTTTCACCAAACTGTTGCCACAAAGTCTGTTGTAACCTTAACATTAATCCTTGACTGAAACTAAGAGATCCAAACACTGTTCCCACATGACAATGTACACAAACTCCTAGAACTCGAGTGTCCTGCACAGAGCCTTGACCTCAACCTCAGTGACATGACGCCATTTCTGTGAGCACAAATATAAACAAAAAGCTATTATAAAAAGGAGTTATTTTAACCGAATGCTCATTGTCCATCGTGTTTTTTCATCCTAGTTCCGCTTTGCCACATTGCGTGAGATCCTGATGATGGTTGTTGGCAGTTTGTGCGCTATAATACACGGCTCGGCCCACCCGCTCATGCTGCTCGTGTTTGGACTTCTGACTGACACATTCATTGACTATGACATCGAGCTCACTGAGCTGCGAGATCCAACAAAACACTGCCTCAATAACACCATTCATTGGAGAAATCTCACAGCTGAGGAAAACTTAGAGCTCAATATGACCAGATCCTGCGGGTGGGAAATGACACTTTACATCACATGAAAACAAATACTTCCAGTACAACTGAACATTAATCATGAACTTTGTATCCATGCTAGGCTTTTAGATATCGAGTCTGAGATGACTGTTTTTGCTTACTACTACGTTGGCATTGGTTGTGGTGTCTTTCTCCTTGGATATTTACAAGTAAGTCATATATGCAGTTAGGACAAATAATCCTTTGCACTAATACCTGACCTAAGATGTCCATGTTACACCGATTTGTTTTGGACTTCCTGAATGTAATCCCTGTACATATTTTTTTGCACTATTGCTTGACTTTCCTTTAATCTACACTGGGGTCATATGCATTTTGCAGACATGAACGTTTAGATGTAGCCCGTGATTGTACAGACTTACAAAGCATAGTACTGCACATCATACTGTGTATTCCGTGTATGATGTAAAATCGGGATTTTTATCCAGGATAAACTAAAATTGTATTACTATAAGACTTACAGTATACAAAATATTCAGGACGCCTTTGGATTTCACTTTAAGATTGCTCTTTACATCACACAAATCTTTAGTGGTTGAAGAGAACCATCAAATGTTAGATAGATGCAGATAAGCTTATGTATAAAGAGCAGAAATTATATTAATATCATTTTTGTAAAAATTGTTTTGGGTTTTTTGGTGGTGGCTCAATGGTAAGGCTCTGGATCAGTGATCAGAGGGTCAGGGGTTCAAGCCTCAACCCAGGCAAGCTACAATCATTGGGTCCTTGAGCAAGGCCCTTAACCTCACTTGCTCCAAGGGCGCTGTGCGTCCTGGCTGACCCTGCACTCTGACCCCAGCGTTTAAATTCATATGCTGGGATATGAGAAATAAAAACATTTCACTGCATGTGTATGTGATAATTACAATTTGCATTTGATTTTATGATCTCTGGTCCATACAATTATAATTGATACTAGAATAGAAAAGAGCTGACTTTTTGCTATATCCTGGTTAGATCTCTCTGTGGGTAGTAAGCGCTGCTCGACAGGTCCAGATCATCCGGAAGCTCTACTTCAGCAAAGTCATGAGGATGGAGATCGGCTGGTTCGACTGTAACTCTGCGGGTGAACTTAACACACGCATGTCCGAGTAAGACAAACCACGTGCATCCATGCTAACATTTTAAGAGTCAGTGTGTTGCGGATATATTACTGTATCATACTGCACTATTTTTCCATGTTGACAGCGATATCAATAAGATTAATGACGCCATAGGGGATCAGGTGGGAATCTTTATTCAGCGCTTCACCACCTTCGTCTGTGGCTTCCTTGTTGGCTTCGTAAAGGGCTGGAAGTTAACACTGGTTATCATCTCTGTGTCTCCGCTCATCGGACTCGGAGCTGGGTTTATGGCTTTGGTAAGGATCATACAGAGCAGGGGTCACCAACATGGTGCCCGAAAGCAGCAGGTAGCCTGCAAGGACCACATGAGTAGCCCACAGGCCTGTTTTAAAAAGCATAGCACCACTTACCAGTGAGCTGCATCTATATTTTGCGTTGCTATTCTTTTTTAAATCAGGCTTACATTAATGTAAATTTGAAAATATAATTACTTATAAAGATTTATATAAAGTGTTGCATATTGCTATTTATCTGTTTCGACCATGTTCAATCATTGCTGATAATTATTGTGAGAAATCATTAACGTTGATCCATGTCTCCACATACATGAATAACATTAATTATAAATAAGAACATAATTAAAGGTAAATTGAGCAAATTTGTTATTTCAGAAGTGAATACTAAACTGCTCTTCGCATTAAATGGTACCCAAGAAGTCGCTCTCAGTTTCAAAAAGGTTTGAGACCCCTGATCCAGAGCATGAGAAAGCTGTCCGAAATGAAGGTTACAGTGTACTGTACTAAGGTCCACATATAAGCAAACAATATGCATCGATCCTTTTTTTAATACGCTCATCTATAAAATAATTAATGCTAGATGTGGAAATAAGTAATTGCTTTTCAAGTCATTAGAGTCCTGAATATAGGCATTCAAATGGCACGTCAAGTTTTAATATTCAAGGCATTTTCAAGTGCTGAACCTAAATGAGTCATAATGTGACGTGTACCAGAACTAAAGCAGTAAATACGGTAAATTTACACAAATATTATTGACTTTTTAGAAAAAAAACTTCTTACACAAACTGTATATATCCATTAAATTCTGTGTTGTTGAACGTAGCACGAGGCTGACTAAAAACGGTTTCATTCAGTTTAAAACCAAATAAAATGCGATGGAGACGTGATGTTTTTACTAACATATGTTTACATCCTTATTTAAGGATACTGATTGGATTTGCTTTGTGAAATTTCCAATGCTTAACAAAATGTGAAGGTTAATAAAGTTTTAATGAAAGTAATTAAAACTATACTAACTCATTTAAAACATCTATTTTTACTTTACTAATTAATTTAAATAAAGTTTAATAAAGATAAAAAATTCTATTTGAAACCAGATTAAAAATTCTTCTAAAACAGATTAAAAAAATTCCTTAGAGGTTTAAAGAATGTATCAAAGCTTGATTTCAGTTGAATTCATAAATAACTGATGTTTAACAGTCAAAGGCCAGTCAAAAAATAATGTTATATAATAAACATTCATATATTTGATTGATTCCTGGTGAGCTAAAAATGAATGAGCTAAAACTATGAATTTATTATATAAAAAAAATTAGATAAGTATTATTATATTGTTATCTGTGGGTCCTAAAGTACAGTAAGTCAGAAATAAGTTTTCTGTACAATGAGCCTGCTGTGAAATGTCTCCTATTGTTGGTTGTGTTATATTATTATTTTATCAGTTTGTGGCTAAGCTAACTGGTATGGAGCTGCAGGCCTACGCTCAAGCCGGAGCTGTGGCCGACGAGGTCCTGTCCTCCATCCGTACCGTGGCAGCCTTCGGTGGAGAGAAGAAAGAAGTGGAAAGGTTAGCTTTACATTTGAGAGTTTTTTATCCACTATTTCTCCAACCATTAGCACAAAACATTGAATAATTCTTTGTTGCTTTACGGATATTCTTAGACAAAAAATGCGCCAAGCTATTACTTGAAACCTTTTTATTTACTCTATTTATAACACTTTCCCAGGCTGCAGAGTGATTTAAAACACTTCATTTTTATTCAATGCTAATTATTAGTATTTTACCTTATCAATATAATTCATGTTCAAATGATTGAACGTTATCAGCTTAAACTCTTTTATAACTTGCCTTTTAGTACCCCAAATGTAATGAACACATATTTTATTCTGAATTACAATATAACCACTTGAGTTTCCATTCAATATAAAAGAAATAATAAATGACATTAAAAATTATCCAGTAAAAAATTGACATTTATTTGTTTGGATACTACAACCAAGATTTGTTTAAAGAAAGCTAATTATTTTTACTTTCGGTAAAAAAAAAAAAAAAAAAAGTTAAAAAAAGTTTTTTTTTTCCACCAAAATACAGTTTTTGCTTTAAGGGGTAAAAATATAAAACACATATTGAATAGGAATATAAAATAAATATAAATGTAAACAAAAACAATGGATTTTTTCCCTCAAATGCTTTTCTTGATTTTATCTCTACTTTTATGATTTTGATTTTCTGTCGTTTTATACTCTTCATTAAGGTATGACTGTAATCTGAGCTCAGCTCAGCGCTGGGGTATTAGAAAAGGTCTGATCATGGGGCTCTTCACCGGCTACATGTGGTTCATCATATTCCTCTGTTATGCACTGGCATTTTGGTACGGCTCCAGATTAGTAGTTGATGCACAAGAGTACAGCCCTGGAACCCTACTTCAGGTATCTTTCTCTCTCTCTCTCTCTCTCTCTCTCTCTCTCTCTCTCTCTCTCTCTCTCTCTCTCTCTCTCACACACAAACACACA
>JAOUQX010000003.1:15531951-15547430 GCA_028566295.1 Liobagrus marginatus
ACAATACGAGTTTAAAGCACTAACACTGATCCAGCGCGCTGTTACACTCGGACGTTTAAACGTTTACAAAGGGACACCAAAAAAAAAAATTCTAAAAATGCTCTACGTCGCCTCCTGGTGGCCAAACTGGTTAATCGCCGTTCAGGCACTATTTAAAATGCAAGACTGCGAAAATAACACGAGTGCTGTTTTTGAGATTGTGTTTTCGGAAAAAAACATCGCGCTCTTTTCGGGCCAATACGGTATTAGTAGTAGAAGACTATTATATATATAGTACATGGCAGAGGCTGTGACATCATCAGCCTGCGCCGCGCCAATTCGAGCAGGCTTCATTCAGCAACAGAGTGCATCACCGCCAGGATTGGCTGAGCGGCGTGCACTGTATACAGCAGTACCAAGCACACGGTAGACTTTTTAACATGTTTTTGGCGACTTCTTCACCCGGTATTTTCTGTACCCGGCGTTTAAGACGACCCCCCCCTATTTTGGTATTATAATTTGGGTGTAGAAAGTCGCCTTATACGCCGGAACATACGGTAGTTACAAGCAGTGACAATGGAACAAAGATAAAGCCCTTTAAAAATTAAATGATTAAATAATGACTGTAGAACTAAAAAGCCACTGCAATTGCATTTAGTACAAACTGAACTTTTACCGAATCGATACACAGCATATGCCTTACCTTAAGAAGCAGCTCCATCATTTCGGTGTGCACCAGGCCCTGCACTGACTCTCCATTTACATGAGTTATCAGATCTCCTGCTTTCAGGCCGGACTCATGAGCAGGACTGCCTTCTTCTACACTCTGGGTAAAAAATTGAAAATACGCCATTTATGATTTTAGAATATTTATAGTCAAATTGATGTAAAATCAAGTGCTTCATTCATCAACAAAAGATATTAAAAATGCATTAAGAAGAAATAGGAGCTTAATAGAGGGCATTTTTAGGGATCTTCTAGGAGCACATACAGACAACCCTTATAATAGCAGACTGTCGAAGACTGTTGAAGAGCTCTGGTGCAACAGACCTCACTTATAAGATTATATTCTAACTGCATGTGAACAGGTATCCAAGATCAGATTTCCTTTTGACATGGCGACAACAGTTACAAACAGTAAAATATTATTTAAAGACCTGTGATGTCTCTGATGTAATGTTAACGTGTATATGATGCTGCTGGATTTGAGCATGACTTTTACCAAATGCTGACCAAAGCGTTAATGGTTTAAAAATGTGGAAACGTTTCACGCATTTTATTCACCAAAAATGCTTCATGGCAAATGGGAATAGTGAAAAATGCCGAGTCATGTGTAATTTGCCGATCTGAGTTGGACCATACAAGCTGGATAAGCACAAGTTTACCTTATATCAGCTTTTCCCCCCCCTGCAAATTGTGCATCCATTATGCAAATACAAGCTCTTTCATGAGATTCAGTGTGAGACATATATAACCAGATAAAAACTTTTAAATTGAGGAATAAAGGCAGTGAACTCAAAATTTTTGATCCTGTAAAGTCGAGTGCCAGTTTCTGTGAGCTGCTCACCGAGACCATGTGATGGATGGTGTACACATCGCTATTTCCGATGTAGACACGAATGGTCTGCAGGGTGAAGCCAAACTTCTTGCCTGAGCTATGGATGAAGATGGGAGGCCGCAGGCAGCTGATGCTGAGCGACAAGTCGCGATTTGGGGAAGAATCTCTGGATGACGGATTGGAAGAAATGGAGTGTGGAGAAATGGGGCTAGCTTGAAGACCTCCACTCATGTCATCTGGATAGATGGGGAACGAAGCAAAGGGTAAATCATGCGGATGGGATTGCACAAAATACTTTTGTTCATGTGCCACTTAAGACAGTTCTATTATGTCTCACGCAGTCTCTGACCTGGAGTAATGATGAGAGAGAGTGTTGATACAGAGGCAGATTTTGGCACTTTCCCCCCCGGAGAGAGATGCTGTCTGTCAGGGGTATCAAGCTGGTTGCCAAAACATCGTGCACTGCCATGTTCCCTTGGAGATGAGTGCTTTGTTCCTGTACTGTTGCTACGCAGCCTGATTCGCCGCAGGTTGGCTGTCACAACCACCTCGGCTGAAAGTGAGCAGGAATAAAATTGTATTTATAAATTAGGTACTCAGTATATTATATTTATATATTCAGCCGGTATAATGAAAAATAGGAGGAATCGTATCGTATAACCACAAACCTGCATCACGATCATAAATCATCATCATCTTATATTAGAAATTATACATTTCATAATAGAATAATTTACCACTTAGTGTATTCCCATTTTTACTTTGGCACATGTCCTAATGATAATTTAGGGGAAAAAAATAGTCCTGACCTTCATCATCAGTGGAAAGTGCAACACGTGGCATGGCTTCCAGACTGTGCGTACTGCTCGCCACCAGAGGGCTTACACATCTATCATGCTGGGAGGAGCTGGATGAGGCTCTTGGCCTTAGGCTATGGCACAGTGAGATAATGTTAGCCAGTTACCCAGGATACACACAGAGAATCCCAATAAGATCATGTCAGACATGTTTGCATCCTTGGTGTAAACAAATGTCTTTGTGAGTAATCCGTTTAATCGCTCTCTGTAGTTAATTGTTATTATTTTTTATTATTAATTATAATTAAGTCCCTGATAGGGCATGGAGTTTGCATGTTCTCCCCGTTCTTGCGCGGGGTTTCCCCGGGGTACTCCGGTTTGATAATGCCTCCAAACACATGCGATTGGGCATAGGTGAATTGGCTACTCTAAATTGTCCATAGGAGTGAATGTGTGTGTGAATGGTTGTCTGTCTCTAAGTGTTAGCGCTGCGATAAACTGCAGATTGTACAGGATGTACCTTGCCTCATGCCCTAAGTTAGCTGGGATAGACTACAGCACCCCCATGACCCTGAACAGGATAAGCGCTAGACAATGAACGGATGCATGATAAACGCTGTTTTATGCCTGTATTTATGGGCGAGAATGCCATCTCCTGGTGGGGAAAATAATTGTATTTGGTCAATAAGCGGAAAAACGTCAACATTAAGCAACAGAAAGCAAGCGGTTTGGTTGGTTGGAAATAACTGTATCTAGTGAGACTCTTTAAAAAAACAAAAAACATTAAAAAAATAAAATAAAATTAGGAAAATACTTTTTTTAAGGCCTGCATAATGCTATGTAACATGAGATGAGATCCAAGACGAGAACTCCCCAGGGATGTTGTTGAGTTCATTGTGACTGTGTAAAGATTAAATATGCTTTCCTCAATTGTGTGGTGAAGTACCTTCATATTTTTTAACTAACTCATTTCAAACTTAATGATTGAATTTGATAATTTCTTAAACTAATCTGTTTTGAATTTTATAATCCAATTACAAAATATCATACTTATCTGATTTTAAAATATCCTCAACTGTCTGGTAATGCCACTGCCAAATGACTGTTTACTTTCAAATTAACCACGAGATCATTTTTTAAATCATTCTGTAAGAATATAATATGGTATAACTGACCATGGTCGGTGTCCTGAGAGTCTCCTGTTATCTGGGGCGCCGGTGCTGTTCTGTCTGTGCATCTCTGCAGGTGAGTGGCTCTCCCTTCCTTCTAAACGATCCTCATGCTCTTCACTGTGACTTCGGTCAGATGAAAAGCTCAGATTGGAAGGCGTGGCCAGATACTCTGTGCTGCTGTAGACCTTTAAAGTACAGGGCAAGAGAAGTGCATGAGGTAAAATCCCTGTTTTTACAAGAACTAATCAATAATTCCCATTTTAAAAATGTTAGCAAGAGGCTTCTTAACTGAGAGTATACTTAAACAGAGTATTTGTGACATTTTAAATTCAACAACACTAACCTTGCTGAAACGATTCGACCATGACGAAAACCTGCGAATTTCCAGCGAGGACTCATCATCATTTGTTTCATCGTCTTCATCAGACACCAGATGATGATAGCGATCGGACCGAGCTGGATTCATGAGGATATAAAAACATAGTCAGTACTTCTAGACAGGACGAACTTCAGACGTCACTGGCTAAAGCAACAAAACGTATCCAAATAAAAATGTCCAGGTAACTGATTCATAAAAAACGTACACAAGTAATAACTAACAAAATAAATAAACATGCGTAAGAGAAATACATACATAAAGGAAACCTTTTAATGGGACTAAAACTTAAGTAAAATTCGAAGACTCTTCAAAAGTAATAATGAAAGATGGGTGTGGATGTGAGCAGAAAAAAAAATCATGTTTCTGTTGAATTTTGTAATTCAACAACGTAAGCAAATAGTAGAGATTGCTAAAAGATTAAAATAATGATTTGGGTAACATCATTAACAATTCAAACTCAGGCCCATAATACTCACTATCAAAATAGCTAGTGTCATCATCTCCTTCTAACTGAGGGATAAATTCAGCCTTTTGCCGTAGCATGCCGTTCCAATCAAGCCCAGTGAAAAATGCGTGCTGTTTGACCTCTGTTGCTCCACCTGTACACATTTAAAAATAAAAGAAAGAAGAATAATAAGAAAAAAAAAAGTCAACAGTTCAGTACAAATGTAATAACATATTGCAATAGGAGAATATATGCTTGCATTAATAGACATGAAATCTTCTCTGGGAATATTATTCCTGTGCAAGCTAAACTTGGTCAAAATACCTAAACGCCACAATTGACTTACCGGTCCCAAGTCGTTCAATAGGATTCTGTCTTAGTAAACGTGTTATCAGGTCTTGGGCATCCACTGGTAAAGCATCATCCCCGTCTGGCCAGATGATCTCATCTAACGCAGTACATTCACATCGGCTAGTTGTCAGGTCAACATACACAACTTTCAAAATGCATTTAAATAACGTCTCATTTCCACTCAAACGAAATATCGTCATGACTTACCACTAACCACTTGACCAAAAAGTTCTTCCGGTGTATCGCCAAAAAAGGGCACACAGCCCACCAGAAACTCATAAAGAATGATTCCCATAGCCCACCAGTCTACGGGTTTGCCATAACTATGCCGGAGAATGACCTCTGGTGCAATGTACTCAGGTGTGCCACAGACCTAAAGTGGGAATCAATTAACAGCAAAAGCTTCAACATACCAACAAACTGAGGATGTAGAGGTTGAAACTCAGTTCCACCAGGGTCAAGTAGATAATTCATTAGTAGACAAATAAAAGTATTGAATTTTAACTGAAACTTTATGGGGTGAACTAGCAGAATATCCATAATATAATCTTAAAATGGTTTAATGTGCTCTGCATCATTAATGGTACATGATATTATGAACACAATACTGTACTGTAAAATGATGAATATGCCTGATTACCTGCTTGTCAATGAACTCTCTGGTGTCTTTCTCAATATGGCCTTCATACAGATTTGTCGTCATGTTCATCAGACCAATCTTTGAGAGGCCAAAATCAGTCAGCTTAATGTGTCCCATTGAGGTTATCAACAGGCTGCACACAGGGTTTAAAGACATCATTATATTTCATATATAATATTTATATATGTTTTTATACACTAAATAAATGAAGATTCTTCAATCATACTTGTCAGGTTTCAGATCCCTGTGTACTATCCCATAGCTGTGCAGGTATTCCAAAGCTAAAACAGTCTCGGCGAAGTATAATCGGGTCATATCAACTGGCAGCGGGCCCATGTTTTTCAGCAGATTCGCACAATCACCACCTGGTTAGGGAAGAGAAAATGTGAATTGCACTTTGCCAGCTGGAAAACTTATTAAAAAACTAATTTAATAAAATCCAAATAAAAATAAATAACTTTTTTAAACTAATGTCCCATGTTTTCAGTTTTGATACATGACATAGAACAAAATTTCCCTTCAAAAACCTTTTATCAGTGAACCTAAAAAAAAAATTCTAGCATTTTCAGCTGACATGCTACTTACAAAATATTAACGATAATGGCATAAAATAACTTAAAAAAACAAAAACATGAACTTCTGCTTGAACTTTACCTTCTACGTACTCCATGACCATGCAAAGGTGCCTACGGGTCTCAAAAGAGCAGAACATACTAACGACGAAAGGGTTCTCTGCAAACGTTAGGATGTCCCGCTCTACAAACACTTGCTGGATCTGGTTCCTCAGGATCAGGTTCTGCCGGTTGATCTTTTTCATTGCAAACCTTTGACGAGTTTCTTTGTGCCTGACCAAGTACACGGCTCTAAAAAAAACAATTAAAAAAAAGGAACATTGCCAGTGTGCTGCAAATTTAGCTTTAGTTGCTATACATACATACATCCGTGCTGACCCCATATACTGTAGGTGTCATCCTGACAGTCTGTAATTTAAATCATGACTGTTTACCAAACATTACACTTTGAAAGTCATTTGCTTTATGGCTTAACGACACATTTAATTATGTAGTTAGGGGCATGATTCAAGTACTCGTTATGTAGATGCGGTCACATTTCCTCAACGTCACAGGAACAAACTGCAAACTGATGGAACAGACACCAATATGAGCTAAAAGAAAACATTCATTCTTTTCCATCTAACTGGCTACTAGCTCTGTCCGGTCACTGTGGTGCATGATGATGCATAATGTATCATTACACAAGACCCTTGACATAGAACTTAGTGCATCACTAAAAAAAACTTCTCAGAGTGTCCTCCTGGAGTTCTAGAACATGGATGAAAAATAACAGGTGAATATACTACAGTAGCCAACATAATGGGATCAAAAAAATGTTAATCAATGTAGTCCTAAAACCAAAACTTGTTTCTTTCAAAATTCATGCATAACATGCAAGTGCTTATTAGTGTATGTTGTCATTAATAAAATGTCGTTTTGCTTTTAATGGTTTCCAGACATGATTGTTTATCATTAGGTACCAATTGAACCGTCTCAAAAGTCCCTAATCGGGAACTGGACATCATTTAAGGCTCTGAAAGCTTACTTGAGGTCAGAACGCATTGAAAATGCCATGTTTAGGGAGAGTGCAGGATTTGGACCTTAACAAGACCATTCGGATGCTGCAATGAGGCATGACTCAGCGTGAAGTTGCAGACGCAGTAGGAACGTCTCATAGTGTCATTTCCTGGTTACTTTACTTGAACCGCACTGAACACATTTGGGAGCAGCTACAGTCAATAATGCAAGTATGCCAGGTCCCTTCGGGAACCTGTGTGGAACAGTATAGAGTGCATCACCATTGTAATGATTGCGCTGACTCTTTCAGCCATGCCAAATGCAATTCAGGCAATGTTTAAGAGGCATTTCCAGTCCATTGTGACTTCATGTGAAACACATAAATACTGGAAAAACTAACGTTTTTTGGCGCAATCTTGTCTTCACACAATTTGTGACAAACCATCGAAAGTGATGAGGCATGAAATTCCATTGATGATAATGTGGATTAATAGCGAACTTAAACGTTATACATGAATTTAACAATGCTCATTCTTGTCTTGGGACACTTTTGTTGAACCTTTTTTTGATCCACTTCAGATGCTGACTGTATTTAAGGTTCAGTGGTAGTTTTGTGGTTAAGGTGTTGGGCTGCTGATCAGAAGATCATGGGTTTGATTCAGAGCACTATCAACAAGCTAACTAAGCTGTTCCTCTGAGCAGGTATAAAATAAAGCTGTATAAAATAAAATAATAAAGCAGAAACTTGTGCAACATTTGTATCCAAAATTTTGTATCCTTATCTAAAATCCATTTTATTTAAGGGATTCATTATACTAATAAACTGGGACCAACCAAATGCTATTGTGTTAAACTGCTTACCCGTATGCTCCATTACTAATCAGCTTTATGGTTTCGAAGTCACTCTCAAGTGGTTTCCGTCGAGGTGGTGTGAGCACTGACTTGTTCTGCTGTAGGCAGAAAATAAATCCAGGATGGAATGTTTTATTATTTATGGTCCAACTGTCGAGTTCTGCCAAACTATATATAATCTGTGGCGGTAAACTGAGCACGGAAATATCCCTTACGTCTGACTCATCTGTGTCCACGTTAAGAGAGGGCCCAGACTCATAGTTTTCCTCTAGTTGACTTACTTCTGTGAAAGGCAAATGACCAAACATAACTGAAAATAGTGTTTTGCCACTGTGTTTAATTATGGGATAGAACATACTAGATCTTGTACCATCTAAGCGATCTCGATTGAGGCCCAGCTGATTGATGATGTAGCGGGGAATGTCTGTTTTGATGCCTTGGCCAACTTTAGCATGACCCTCAGCTGCCTCCAGTAAGTGATAGAACCCTTCAGGGTCAAACTCCTGTCAGTTCAAGACATAAGAGGAGACATAGTATAATAGATGGTATCTATCGCTAAGATTTCTTTGTAAATGCAGTGGGATTTGTTGAAATAGTGGATATACCAGACATTCCAGCAGCCTTGCAGGGCGTGATATGATGATGAGAATCTTCTTCACCAGCTGGGTGATGACTGTGACTTCCTCACTCTCAGAACGCTCCAGAGCCTAAGAGCACAAAAATTATTTGTTGGTGACATAACTGGGCAAAAGATACCACACAAGACGAGCACCGTGTGTGAAAAATCACTATTTACACACGTTACCTCCTTCCTTCAGTTTGTAAAAACATTTTAAATTAAATTATATCCCAGAAATAAAAAAAAAAAGAGTTAGAAATAGGACGTTAGCACAAAAAAGTTGAAATTGCAAAATAAGACAAAACAGAATATGCAGACTTCGGAAACAGATTGCTTACACAACAAAAAACCCTTAACAGAGAGCATTACATCAACATAACAGTCTCCACCAAACACATTGCAGCAGTGATTCATGTTTGTTCCATCATTTGGCCTACACAAACAGAGGCTATAGACAATGTACATGTGCAATCTCAATAAATTAGAATGTCGTGTTGTTGTGTTCCACAACCCAAATTGTGGAACTTGCGTATTAAATAAATTCAATTCAAACAAACTGAAATACTTTAAGCCTTTGGTTCTTTGAATGGTGATAATTTTGGCCACATTTAACAAAAACCCACCAATTCACTCTTAACTAATTAGAATACTTCATAAGAGCAACAAAAAAACATTTATAGTAAATTGTTGGTCTTTTGGAAAGTATGTTTATTTACTGTATACGTATTCAATACTTGTTAAAGGATCCTTTTGCTTTAATTACTGCCTCAATTCTTCGTGGCATAGAGACGATCAGTCTGTGGCACTGCTGAGGCGGTACGGAAGCTCAGGCTTCTTTGACAGTGGCCTTCAGTTCATCTGCATCTTTTGGTCTCTTGTTTGACATCTTCCTTTTGACATCTCCCCATAGATTCTCTATGGGGTTCAGGCCTAGTGGTTTGCTATAATATACACCTACTGCAAGCGTGGTTATTGTTAAATGTGGCAAAAATCAGCACAATTAAAAGAACCAAAGATTTAAATTACTTCAGTCTGTGTGCATTGAATTTATTTAATACATGAGTTCCACATTTGAGTTGAATTATTGAAACAAAAACAAAAACTATTCCACAACATTCTACTACAGACTACTACTTCTACACATCTGCAACAGTAGAGTCATATGGTTGCTCATTAATGATGTCAGACCTTGGAATTATTTTTATTCCATGAACTTACTTGCACATAATAAATGATTTACAGATCATTTGTGTGGACTACAGTAAAGGATAATAATAATACATTTATATAGCTTTTTTCACCCACTTTTGCAATGCTATTTTAACATGAGGCAAATAAACCGAGTTAACATAATACTGATCAGCGTGTAAATAAAACAGCTTCATCTTTATGCACAGCTTAATAAACCAAATGTACACACAGGCATTTACACGTCTGAAGTGATTGCCATAATCGTTGACAGATGTGTACAGCTGGAAATGTAAAGTGGGAATAAAGAGATGAGTGATGAGAAAACTTTCCAAGCCTTTATACTTGAGGCAGTGACTGCAGGATGTGGGAAACACTTTAATAGCATTGTGCATAATGTCCACAGCAGCCCTGCAAATATGGCAACAAGCGATGAGTCCTGCCTGGGGCTGTCTACACACTACACAGAACGTGGGGGTTGCTATGGAAACTAAGGCTCTCAAGGAGCATGGAAGATTCTCTAGCCCACAGAGGGGGGTTGGGGAATCTGCATTTTTAAACCTAAGCCATAAAGGTAGAATGACACATAGGGAAACACCCTCCCAGAAACTAGTGATCCCTCAGCCTTGTAAATAGGTCTTTGTTGTGAGTGATGATGTTTATTAGAGGTGATGTTAGAATCATGGTGTTCTGAACCTGTTACTCTTTTTTGAGAAATAGGAAGTGTAGAATGTTAAGCAGGGTAGAATGAGGAAAACGAGACAGAGTTGAGGTAATATGTACTTTTGTCACACTGGTGACAAGCACAGTGTGGCTCAGCGTGTTGTTTCTTCTCCGATCTGAGACAGCAGGGGGTTTGTTCTGCTAGCTTCTGCCTGGTACCGCCAGAAACAAGCCTCAGAGATCACAGTCAGCGTGGGCTAGCAGCTTGTACCGCAGAAAAGCAATAAACAGCTTGCTATAGCAAACGAGCTGATAAAGGCGCACAATAAACGAGTAAATATGCAGTTTAGTATATTTGCACAATTTCTAAAAAAGCTAGCTCTTTATGTCCGTGGTTTATCTGTGATTCATAATTTTGCTTTAATCTGTGATAATTGCATATGGGTCTTAAACCATCATTTGAATCCTCATTCACACAAGTGACAAAGAACTAAACATGGGGGAAAGTCAACCTAAGGGCAACTATTGAGTGTATCGTCTATTAACTATTACACAAAACTAGATACAAATACTTCAGTCAAATGTGTTTGTTAATTAAGTACAACTTCTGGTTGGCATATTCAGCGTTGCACACGGTTGTGCATTCGTACCTATAGGGAACACATATGGCTTATTACTACATTACTACAATGTTAGAAAATTGCAAACTAAAACAAAATTTACTGAGCAGTTCTCCTGTGCCTGCACAAAGTTAAAGCTAAGTTTATTGGTCACGTGCACATCATACAGTACAACATACAGTGAAATTATTTGATTCCGCATATCCCTGCATACAATTTTGAATGCTGGGGTCAGAGCGCAGGGTCAACCAGAACGAACGGTGCCCCTGGAGGCGATGAGGTTAAGGGCCTTGCTCAAGGACCCAATAACGGTGGCTTGCCTGGTGCGGGGCTTGAACCCCCGACCTTCTGATCACTGACCCAGAGCCTTATACCATTGAGCCACCGCCACCCTAATTATAAAATCCCGTTATATAAATCTTTAACAGAATTCAATGCCGGTCATCCTACAACTGTCCAAGATTAAAGCCTGCATTTGCATTTCGCACTGAAAAAAACTTAATTGGTCACACCTCATGCAACAGCTTGTCAAGATTCTCCTGCAGCTCTATGAAGTAGAGGGTGGTGATCAGGCCTTTCTGTGACTTGTCCAGACAGTCCCTAGCAAGCTCCACCAGCTGGTGCTGGATAAAACCCAGCACTCCATCTCCTAGAGGTAAGGTGTTGTCGGCAGAGCAGTGTGTGATGATGTCCAGCAAGCGCTCCTCCATCTGCGCCGTCGCCTAGACACAAGATCTTACCGTAAGTCTACCTGAGATGTACAAATAATTCATTCATAATGAAAAGCAAGTGCATAAAGGGTCTGGGGAAATTATAAGCACAGCATATAGGGGGAGCATTTTTATTCAGTAACGTTTAGATACGATACCTTAGGAAACCTTTCCTTGTAAACATGGTTCATCATCACAGTTTCATTGTCGAAGGAGCCACTTGTTCGTCCAGGACTGTAACAAAAAAACCCTTCCTTTCAGTATTTTAGTGTCCACCTGCTCCTTAATGATCCAAGTTAGAGACTATGCTACCATTACCCATGAGTGCTGTGTTAAAGTGTAGAGAGAGCTACCGAACCCTTACGCACAGAAGCTAAGAATGCAGTAGTAACACAATACTCTTTTTAAAAAAATAAATAAATAAAAAGCCATACTGCTCTCTTTGATCACAGATTAACATGCATGTTTAATGGCTACCTTTAAAAACAGAAACATGTTAAAGCCATATTAAAGACTAAAATAATAGAGTGGAGACACAGGTTGGAGGGATTACCTAAGACTACGGGAACGAGGGCGTATGAAAGATGAGTTCCGGCCATCCTCATCTGTCATACTCTCTGAGCTACGGAAGTGTCGGAACAGGAAGTGGAGCTCGTCTTGCGTGGGCTGGTATGGAAGCTGGTGCAAACGTTCTTGGGAAGAGGAAGAAGACTGAAACAGAATTTAGCAGGAGTAAGTAATTTAGGATAGAAGAAAACACTACCCGTGGCACTTTGTGTTGATGTGTGTGGGTGGGGGCACAGCTCACACACAGCAACCACAAACAAAGCATTTACCACCAAGTATTATATTGCACTGACTCACAAGCTTTCAAGCTTAGCTTTATTATAAAGGATTATATTCATTACTCAACATCCTGTCTAACTAACATGATGAGAAGGTTGCAATCTTAGTTCAAATGCAGAAAATTACCTCATAACACTTTATACACTTTATTCACTTACTATGAAGATTTTCTTCCCCTTTCAAAACGCACGGCACTTTCCATCTTGGTTGTTTGCAACAAGCTAAGATTTGTGTGCTTTTGGTTATTTTTGCCTTTTAACACTGCACGCCACTAACAATGTTTGAAAAGCCTTGCAACCTCCTACGAACAGGTTTGAAAGTAAAACATGTGCTGGTGGTTGTAGGAGTAGTACACAGCCATTCTAGCAGTCCATGAAGGCCATGCAATAAACCAGGTGTCAAGCTCAGATTTTGTCTTCAAATAAAACAGACCCTGAAAACACTTACAGAGACAGTGGAGCTGGGTGGATTGGTGCCATAGCCAGATGATGGAAGTGAGGCCAATGACCACCTTCTACCTTCCGCCCTGAAAGAAAAAATAAATCCACTGTAAACGAGCTTACGTAACAAAAATAATTGCTGAGGACACATGGGTCAGAATGTTTTTGTTTTTACGACAGGGATGTTAGCAATAACCTCACATCTTTACATTTATATTATTCGCCGCTTTAACGATATAGTATACAGTCAGGAAAGGGAGACTGCTCAACACAATTTATTGAAATTAAAATCTTAATGTCAGCTGTGGAAAGTGGGAACTTGTTGGTTCTTACAAAACAGCCTAAATAACCAAACAGAGTAAAGGAGAGCGTTGCTACCTGTCAGTTCGTGCCAGGTGGCTGAGAGGACATAAAGAGAGTGAAGAAAGAGACTATCAGAATTACACATAATGAGCAGAGCAGACAGGAAACACACCACATGGATTGTCTAGAACTTCACAAATAAAAACTTTGAGGGGATTACTGACCTGCGAGCAAAAGGGAAGTTGAGGGAGGCGATGGCGGACACATTTCTCGGGCTATCTAAAGGACTGCTGGCAGCTGGAAAGACATCAATTGCTACATGTTAATAAAAACACAGGGATAAGTATTTTGAAAACATTTTTTTGAAGACACAGGGATAAGTATTTTGAAGACATTTTTTTGAAGACTTGGTGCCGTGACAAACACAGCATAATGAGAGAGGACAACACAAATTCTTTCTTATATGAACTACTGGAGGAGGTTAACTGCTAGTTACTAACATGTAAATGAGAAGAGCTAATAGACAGCTTTACTGTGTAGATGCAGCCTCACAGAACTACTTGTGTTCGGGCTCTCTTACTTGCCACACGCTGTGCAAAGCGCATGACTGTGAGCAACAATTACGCACAGTCCTGGATAGTCCAGTCTTGCTTTTAAAAGAGTATTACGGTCTGTTCAAATTTGTCATACAGCCGGCATTTGTAGCCGGCGGAGACGATGCAGAAACAGGGAATGACTATAAATAAAACGATATCAGCCTCTTCTTATATCAGCTGTATGTATTAAACATATGCACATTTCATATCCACAATAGAAATAAATAAATAAATAAATAGACCAGTTGAGCAAATTAAGAGTCTGTACACATTCTTTTTTACGTTACTTTGGAATAAAAAAAATAATTACAAAAATATTTGAGTTAGATGAAATAACTATAAATGGCTTCACTAAAAGTCACTACACTAGAAGTGTTATCTGATCGCAATTCTACAGGTCAGGAAAATTATTTCTCTATCGCCTCTTCCCCTGTTTGAAAGGACATACGGTATGTGCGAGTTGAGTTTAATTTCTACAATATATCTGTGAGAATATACATACAACAAACTAGGACATGATGCATTTAGAACACTTTGAGATTCAGGACAACTTAATTCATGACCAAGTTTTATATGAACTAAGACATTAGATAGAGATAGATTTAGATAGATATATAGATAGATACTTTATTTATCCCAGTGGCAAATGCAAATTTATTATTTACACACTTCGCTAAAGTTCATGAGAATATTGATTTAATTCTGAACAAGTAAGCCGCTCTTGAAGATGCCCCCTCTCTTGCGTGTCAAACTACTGCACGCTACACGTCCATGCCTAAACAGCAACTACTGATATGACAGAGCATGATCAAGTCTGCCAGCAATGCTTGGCATAAAGCAGACAAGGTTAACCCAATCACACAAGAAATTTAAGACACAAATCTGGTAAACAGAAAGGTGCTTAAAATAATGAAGTTTAAAATACAAAGAAAGACGCAAAAAAAAAAAACTCGAACTGTTTACTACTAGGCGGCAATCCAGAGTTCTCTAGTTCAACAACATCTTACTAACAATTTTCCAGAACAAGGATAAATCAGCTATCATCTACCGCTCACTCATTATTAGAGTATTAAGAGGAATTAGTCAATAATAATTTAAATCCTTAGCTGTTTACAAGGAAAAAAGCTCCAACTCCAAGTCCGGAATCCTTCTTCCTCTCATGGTGTAATACTGAACCCGTTCACTCTCTTACTCCCATTTGCATTGTTTACTCTCGCTCGCTTACAGTCTCTTAACTCCTAATTTGCTGCAGCTTCCTGATTTCCTCACAAAGCACTGACTGAAAATTGCTATTACAATCATATAAAAGTGCTTTTTCTTACCCTGCCTCGATAATCTTTTGTTTTGTTTCATTTTCAACATCAGCAAAAAAGTTCCACACACTTTAGTTAAACATGGGAATACTTCAGGGGCCTGAATGAATGTGTATTTATTTTAATCAGCTTCATAATGCTAGTTATTAATCACTTTTACCTGGACACTCTTTTAGTGCGAAGCCTTCCTCACAATCAAATACATTTCTAAAGCTTCTTTTTGGCCTAATCATTAAAGACAACACCAGCAGCACAGATTAAATTCCTACTGTCACACCTCCCTTTGCATTATTAGCCATGCATGCACTGTAAAGCAATCTTGGGCGGGACAACCACATCAACTCCCTTGTTTGCTTGTAGATCAGGGGTGCTCACACTTTTTCAGCATGCGAGCTACTTATAGCATGACCAAGTCAAAATGATCTACCTACCACAAA
>JAOUQX010000003.1:15575377-15598083 GCA_028566295.1 Liobagrus marginatus
AAGTGAGGCGCTGCGGTCGCGTCGTGAACCGGAAGTGAACAGTCTAGAACTCCGGCGACGGATCTCAGAGGAGGCGGGGTTTGGGCCGCTGCTACGTTCGTATACCGAAGTTTTGTTCGTTAACAGGGCAAAATTTCTGACGAGCTGCGATTTGTTAACTGAATTTTACGTATGCCGGGGCGTTCGTCACCCGAGGTTCCACTGTAATGCATAATGTAGAGTGACATACATCTCATTTGTACAGCTGAGCAACAGAGGGTTAGGGGCCACCAACCATTGAGCTGCCATTTGTTTAAGGTTTTTATAGCTTCAAAAACTTAGCTGGGGTGTAACATGTTTATATAATGCACTTTTGCTTTTGAAAGCGGCCTATTCATCTTTAATCTTACCTGAGTATTAAGAATGATTCAAGTAAACTTAGTGTCTGGCTGTGGTTGACGATAAATGCACGCCTTTTTAATTAACGAAAGCCTTTTAGAGTGCTGCATAAAAGCGAAATGGTACAAGAATAAAATAATTTGAAAACATGAATGCATTAATTAATAAATAAGAAAAATCTCCTGCTCTATGGCATTACTCACTGTTAACTGTTAAATGTTATGTTGGATTTTATCTTTGAACATGTAGCATCTTGGCCAAGTAAAATTTATTTACATACTGCTCCCGCATATCTTTTATTTAATGGTTAGTCTTTTATTTATAATGGAGTTGTATTCCATAAATACAGAATAAAAAGAAAGCGTGGTACTGCAAGTCCTAGAAAACTCACAAAGCTTTCTTCTTGTAGTTTGTGCTGATCTAGTTTGCTTGACCTCTGAATGCTGAATATGATGGAATGTGCCCACATTTGAAGGAGATGGTTTTGCCTTTATGTCCTCGCTGATACTTTCATCATGATTTCATAGTTTTTTGTTTTTTTATTACAATTCATCAGTCTTTCTTTCCAGTCTATTGATGGTTAACCAGCATGGAGCTGCTTTTGATGAGGTGTACATCTGTGATTAGTTTTTGTTTCATACTATTTTAAAATGTCATAAATGCAGGCTTTTATTTAAAGCTCGAGGACGAACGATGAGCTTGAGATGAATTAATACTAAAAGCTTTTTTTTAATATATATCCTAACCTGTGTATATATAGTAATAAAAAGCACACAGCTTGAAAAAGCTTTATTATAAGGGCTTTATAGCTCATGCTTGTGGGGTCAGTGATATTCAATAAGAATATAAACTTATTAACATTTTAAAGCCACAGATTGAATCCATGGACAGTTATAATATAAATAATATTACATAGGTCATGAAAACATGCTAATGTGTGTAGCACACAAAATCAACCCTCTTGCTTGTTAGAAGTCAATAAATCACTATTACATGCCACTAGAAGAAATTTTGACTTATAGGCTTGTAGAGGGGAGGCTTGAAAGACCTCGGATTACTTAAATATTCATAAATATAATAAATTATTCATATTTTTTGTTTTTTATTGGCTAAAATGTACATACAGCTTTGCATTGCCAACAAATTCAATCCATCTCCTAAAAATGCTTTGGGTGAATAATTTTCATCCCCTGTCGTATGAGCACAAAACGACATTTTTAGTTTCCTTTAGTGCCTTTAGTTTTGCTAATGCCTCTACCAGAAAAAGTGTAACCTTATCTTCTACACAGCAGACTACTTTGCAACAGTTAGAAATGATACTCATTTATTTTTAGAGAAATGGTAATCTGATATTCATGAGATTAATCAGGGGTTTTCTGATCTTCATTACCTTTGGTCTCTGTTGTTTAGGCTCTGCCTGAAGACCGCTGTTCTTCGACAGCACTTCTGTGTGTAAATGGCTCTCGGGAAGACAAGCTGATTCGCAGCAAGAGTGCAGACCTCGAACTGGCTACCAAGAGGGAATGTGTTAAAAAGATTCGCTCAGAAGGGTAAGACACCGACTCGTATAGTGAAATGTTATTTGAATCCATGTGTTTATGTTCAGGATGTTTGTTCATGAATAATTATTTTACACATGACTTGACCTCTCCACATGAGAGATAACAAGAACATGTAGGTAAAGTTAAATAGGGCAACTTGACACACACATACATGGATCAAGCATAACATTAAGAGCACTGATTGGTTAAGGGAATGACACCCTGGGGATGATTATCTCTTCATCATGGCACCTGGTAGCAGGTGGGATACATTGGGGTGGGGATGCGTTACTGTTAGCGAGTGGGATACGTTACCGGTAGTGGGTTGGATGTGTTACCGTTAGCGTGTGGGATATATTAGGCTTCAACATTTTGTCTTTAAAGTCAATGTGTTAGAAACAGGAAAAAGGGGGTAAGCGTGAGGATTTTAGCGAGTTTAACAAGGGCCAAACTCAAAGGCCAGGATCTGCTACTAAAATCTTGATGTCAGATACCACAGCACAGCTTCAGGGATCTAGTGAACTCCATGCCTTGATGGGTCAGGGCTGTTTTGGCAGCAAAAAGGGGGACTGCTAGAATATTGGGAACACAATATTTGAAAGGTGAGTCATAATGAAATGCTTAATCGGTGCATCTTTTCCTTATCAATGGAATACTGCAAATTCAAATTACCACCAGAGCCTTTCCACAAATATTATAATTACACTAAATTAACTATGTCGCATGCTCACTCTCTCTGTATTGATGCGGAAGAGAGCAGATATTTTCTTGCTTTCCTCTGACCACACCGCATGGACCGAGGATTTGGTTAGAAAGCAGCCTTAACCCTCACTTCCTGATTGGTAGCTGTTGTGTAATAAGGGAGAAAACGGAAAAAATTTGGTTGTTAACATAACCATATTTACAACAGAACAGATTGTCATTTACAGGAAAGTTAATAAAAATGAAATATATGCAGATGTTAATGCATAACTTTGATATATTAATTATAACTTTATCTGACTAGCCAATGAAGTTTCTTTGGCAATGAGATTAAGTCAATGTTCATTTCATACTTGCTACCTTATCTGCTCTGGTTCTCCACAGATCCATATGTGAGACAGGCTTAGAAAGCGAGCTGTACACTCTAAGGGAGAGCAATGCTAAGCTCGTCACAGCGCTGCGTGAAGCCAACAGCAGCATTGATCAGTGGAAGAATCAGCTCTTGGAGTATCAGCAGGAGACGCACATACTCCGAGACCAGGCCAGTTCTTTTCTTTTGCTTCATTTTGTTCTCAGCAGACTCTTTGACCAAGCTGCACATTGAACTTTGAACCAATGAACACATTGGCTGATGTTCATGCTACTTATAATAGTCTACAGTCTGTTTCATATTATCTCTATGAATCTGACTGTATAAAGCACGTTCAAAACTTCAAATCAAATAAGATTCAACTCTAATGGCTTTGTTTGTGTTTCTGTGCCCAATCAAGGAGACGCCTCCAAACTGGCAACACATTACTATAGATTTTTGTCTGCTAAAAAAAAAAGCAAGATATCTGAATTAATCCTGATAATAACACTGTATTTAAAAAGAAAATGGGTCTGAATGCCTTCATATTGTAACATTACATTATTCTCACACTGGAACTAAGGCTGAATCCCAATTCTACACCTTCCCCTGCGTTTCGCACGTTAACATGAAGGAGTAGGGGCTCCTCAATTCTCTTTTGGCTGGAGGGGAATGGGTAACGCTAAGGGCTATATAATCCTTCAAACAAAGATTGAAAATATTTTTTGGCTTTAAAAAGGATTTTAATAACAAATGATCAGTTGTTTTATGTTGTGTTTAATCTTGTGTTCGTGTGTGCAGTTATGTTCTCCAAAGGCACGTTAGCAAAAATCGGTATTATAAAAGTTCGCTAATGTTATTGAATGCACGATAGTTTCACGTTATATTTTATTGCCGTGTGGTGATCTGGCAACATAAATACAAGTCCGGTGATGGTCACTTAAATTTTACCGCACGTCTGATCAATGCATTGTTTTGTCGTGGTTATGCCCATGAATACGTGAACATGATGTTATCAAACGGTGTTTCACTTTCTTTGTTTTGTGCTCAGCTTCTGTGTTTCAGTGCGTATTGTATGTTCTGATAAAATAAAGTAAAAAAGAATAGGAGTCACTACAGCTGCCTACTGCATGTTG
The DNA here is from genome assembly GCA_028566295.1 of Liobagrus marginatus. Lineage (NCBI taxonomy): Eukaryota > Metazoa > Chordata > Actinopteri > Siluriformes > Amblycipitidae > Liobagrus > Liobagrus marginatus. The sequence continues at coordinate 15,579,484 of JAOUQX010000003.1, forward strand.
GAAATGTGTGATAAACATCGGCGCATCTTTGACGTAGGAGTTGCGACGAGGTATGATGACGTAACGGTGTAGTAGTGATGTTCCATTTCTTAGGGGAATATTTTCAGCCCTACCCCATGACCCTCTGTTTCAAGGGTTCAATTTGGATTTTTGCAACCTCAAAGGGGTGAACTACATACAGTTAATTTGCATTAAATAGTATAAGTAGACTTCAGTAGATTAAGTAATCTCTTCCTATGTGTAGATTTCCTCACGTACGTGTTTTTTAAACTTTATTCGCCTACTCTGAACATGGTACATAAAAGAAAATGGAGGTAGGCGGTGCTATGTAGTTCAGGTCTCATGGGTAAATTTGCCGGAGAGCAATGCATCATGTTGACTAATGTAAAATAAAAAAAGTCATTGTGGAGCTCTGTGTTGTTCGTTTGCTCAAGTACAAGCAGAAACATCAGCAAAAATGATCTTGCTTTTTCTTGCCTCGAGAAATAATTAGTGTCTGAGCAAAGATTTGTCACCTCTGAAACAGGCAAACACATTTAACTAAGTTTTTAAAGAACTGCGTGTAGGACTGACATGATGCGTCACTACTGTGTTGATAATAGTCCAGATTTGGTCTCACTTTTACTCCTGTGATATCTGCCACATTTCTGGAAAGGCTTTCCACTAGATTTTGAAGTGTGGCTGTTGGGAATTGTTCATTCTGCAACAATAGTATTAGTGAGACCGGACACTAATGTTTGGTCATGTTATGCTCTTACAGTGTTTGTCTCTTAGTTTTAGTGACGGGACCTCTTAATGCCACAGCATACAGAGACATGGATAATTGCCCGATTTCAACTATGGCTCCCGTTTACAGATTTTTTGTCATGCCGACTGAGATCATTCCAATTGAAAGGATTCCGATTTAAATATTCCGATTGGATGTTTTCATGAGACATTATCTATTCCGAACTGGTGTTTACATGTGCCGATGCTTTCAGCCGGAGTAAGTTTTTGACATGCGCGCTGCTTTGTCATGCCATGAATTGTATTATTTCCCGTGTTTCCATCCTGTAAAGACGGAGCTGTGTTGCTTAATTGCACTAGTTGTCTGCATCATGTTGCTTTTAAGCACGTGAGCGCATGCTGTTGATGACATTTTTTTTTTTATGAAAAGCAACTAAGCTTTGTGGTGGAAGTGCTTCACTGTAAGGCATTCATTTCATTCCCCCCCACCGCCGAAGCCTGTGAATGAAAGAAAGTCTGTAAAGAGGACTAGTGAGAGTGGTGCTACTAACATCTAGCTTTTAGAGCGGCCGTGCACGGTGCAAATTCGGACAGTCAGAAGATCGTATATCCACGCACAAGTCACGACTGACTTTATCTATAAATCATATGGATGCAGTTATATACGACACGATTTTCCGACCTGCCAATTTTCAAGGCAATCGCACGAGGTTCTACGCCATACCAGAACAGGACAGCTCCCTAATCTCTCACTTGCGCGTTCTCTCTGTCCATGCGCAATCACCCTGTAAAAAGCCTTTGCGCACAGATCCCTGGGTGTTGGTGTATAGCAAATTGTGTACTTCTTAAAAACCTACAAATCCCTTAATTCCCTATATTTAATTCATGGTGGAAAGGTAAAACAAATCGATTCTCCCACCTCATCGGAATAAGGCACGAGTCAGTGAAATGATTTGGTATTCAAGAAGCAATAAAATATAGACTCTATATATAAAGACGAAAAAAAGCTTTTATATAGGTCAGTTATAGGTCATGTAATTTGAAATTAAGACACTGTTTTATATTTAAAAAATCAGTGTGTGGAAAAACTCCTATAATTAATTAGGCTTAGGTTCTTTTTCTCAAGTAAAAGTAATTTAAAGTTTACTATATTTTTAATGTACCCATGTATTAAAGGTAAAAAAAGAACAACAACTTTTATTTATAAAATGTAGTGCAGTAAAAAGTATGACATTATGCTTTGGAATGTCGTGAAGTATAACACTTTTTATGATCTATTAATTCAGAACAGAACATTTATATTTGCCAACAAAGTATGTGTAAAAATCTCTGCACAATAATTTAATCCTGAATTCCACAAACTCAAATTGAAAGGCATTTGTTTGGTTAGTAAGATACATTTATAAAATTTATCTAGTACATGAATAATTGTGCATGTATTTATTAATCATTTTGAGTCTAAAATCCCATTTGTTTGCATAGAGGAATTTTTCATTAGAACGGGTTGTGAAAAAGTTAATCCACCCCTCTCTGGTTCAATCGGGTTGGGCGTTTTGGTTTAGGTGTTTACATGCTGGTTTGTTGGTAAGTTTTAAACAAACTTTTGGCCATATGTATTTTGGCGATGAGTTGTAAGGATATTATTTACACTTGTCTGGTTCTGGATTTCAGGTGGCCGAGCTGGAAAAAAAAAGCGGATATTCTGCCTCAAGTGAGAACAAGACCAAGGATCTCTTCGAGTCTGTAGAAGATATGGAGGCCCTTCTAAAGGCTAAAGATGAAGTATGAGCTTTTTTATAGTAGTTCGTTCATAGCATCTATCTATCAAAGAAATGTCAGCATTCCTTACAAGATTCCTCTGCATATTTCTGTCATTTTAGTCATCTGAAGGTCATCTGAAGCTACGCTAATTACTGCTATGTTGTCATTATGTTTGCATTTATTTACATTTCTCACCAAGCTCAATTTTATTATGGTGTTTGTTTAGCTCTTTTTTTTTTTATAAGGGTGCCAATAATTTAGCTATTACACAAATACCTCGTCCTTATGGAAAATTCTCAGCATGCCAAATATTGACCCACGGCAATCATTTATTTACGTGGACAGATTTGTTCAAAGTGAAAGATTAGTGCACAGATTTGGAAAAATATCAAAAGTAATGTATGGAAATAATTCCTTTTGTTTCACAGTTCAGCTATTTGAATGGCATAAGTACTTATGTTATTATTTCATTTCTGCCTTGTCTGGTTTGTCTGCCAGCTGTTTGGGTCCGTTTCTGAGTCAAACTTTTTGGATGAATATACTGTATGCTTGCAGGAAATTAACAAGCTACAAGGCAGAAAATCAGATTTCCAGGATTTGGAGCAGGAAAGGGAGGAGATTTATAGAAGAATGCAAGTACGTTTGACCTCGTTTGTTAAACACCCTTTTTGGGGCATCAGGGAGGTTGACTTAACGTAACCATTAGGGAATTTGCTTTACTATGTTGTTAGGAGCTGGAGCAGAGGAACCTGGAGCTGGAAGAGCAGGTGCAGAAAGCGGAGCAGGATTTGGAGTCTTCGATGGACGCACGGCAGCAGGCAGAGAGTCAAGTGCAGAAGGTCATCGAAGTGCTGGACGTCAAGATTTTCGATCTGAACAACTTGAGACAAGGCCTGGCCAACTTTTTAAATAAATAGGGTCGATTATAAGTGCCGAGCATCAGACTGCTGAATCGTACAGGCATGTAGAGACAGCACGCCACCCAATTCATCTTAAATATACATCAGCTATTGTGGTATACATCACTTTCCTCAAATCGTAGAAGATAATTAGCAATGTTGCACTGCACTCGGTCACTAGGACTACGATTTAGAAGCAGATCCATAAACTTCATCCTATGCATTTTAGTAAACACCTGGATTTTATTAGTCATTTTTGTTATTGTTGTTAAAAAAAAAAATGTAAAAAAAAAAGTGTGAAGGCTTTCTCTTTCCACACCACATTCAGATCAACAACGTCAGTGACTTTTTATTATTATTATAAATCATCGCCTGACTATAAACCAAACTGAGAAGATGCACTGCTGATCGAAAGATCAGGGGTTCAATTCCCAGCTACCACTGCTGGGCCCCAGGGCAAGGCCCTTAGTCCTCAACTGCTCAGTTGGGTAAAAAAATTAGATAAATTTACATTACTGGATAAATGGTGCCTACTAAATGCCAGATATTCATCTTTCAGTTATAGTAAAATATGCATTCACTTAGAAGAAACTTAACAGTTATTAATGGTATTTATGTAATTTTGTGGTATGGAAAAATGGTATTCATTTTGCATTTCTGATCTGATATTATAAAGCATTAAATGTCAAAGGATATGGTTACAGAAACACTACAACTCTTTTTATAGAAGTTCATTTTCTGTCTTACTTTAACGGTTATGGCGATGGTAGTTACTGCTGCAGAGGTTAGACAATGCTGGGGTAAACACCAAGCCATGAGTATCATCACTATTACTTTACCATGAAGCATATACTCCGTCTACTCAATTGCATATACACCATATAGACAAAAATATGTAGACGCCTGACATCACATATGCCATATGTGGTTCTCTTCCACAATGTTGAAAGCACACAGTAGTCTAGAATGTCTGCATATGCTGTAGGATTAAGAGTTTTAAGACTGAAACTAAGCGGCCCAAATCAGTCACAGCATGACAATGCCCCTGTGCACAAAGCCTCTGAGCTCTGACCTGCACACTGCACCCCAGACCTAACTGAAGAACGTGTAACTGAATGATCACAAATGCCATTAGGCATGCAGCAAAATCTTACGGGAGAGTTAATATTATTAAAAAGTTAAATTGAGGGAATAAATATGGAATGGGATTTTGCAAGCAAAAGTATTTGAACACCTGTCCATTACATTAATTTATTTTCTTTGTCAAACATTCTGTTCCTGATTTAGTCTTATGCTTCCTCTTGTAATAACCTCTACACTTTTGAAAATGCTTTGAAGATTTTCCCATTCAGCCATAATACAATAGTGTTGGTGAGTTCAGGCACTACTATAGTGTTTGGGCCTCTTAGTTCCAGTAAAGGAATAATGTGATGCTACAACATACAAAGATATTTTAGACAAGGCATGTGCTGGAATGGTGTCTATAAACCGTTGGTTATAGGTATAGTGGGATGTTAAGACAGCTACTGTAGGACTAAACAAAATGTTTCTTCTGCAAGTGGAAAGTACCTGTGAACTGGATTTATTTGATGCTTATTTATTGTATTGTTTTTGTATTTGCCATCTGATGTCTAGCACTTTCTTTAAGGAGGAAAAAGTTCAAAATATAACTGCTTACCATTTACATTTCTTTGAATAATATGTTCCTTGAGAACTTTTTACTAACTCCCTACTTCAACTGTGAACTTTTTTGTGAAGATTAATTTTAAGTTTCATATTGCAAATTTGGATTACAAAAACGCTATTTGATGGGACGGCAGTTAGCATAGCTATAAAAAAAAGTGCTGAGATTTATACTTGTATGTCTGCGCATGAGTAGTGTTCATTCTCTATCAATCCTTACTCTTCATTCACAATAATATTGTGCATCAATGCTATTTTTCTAATGCTTGATTATGAGAAATGTTCTTTTTATTCGGTAACAATTAAAGGTTCTGTTGTGAGAATCTGTTTACACTCATACCTCAACGTTATATAAGAAAATGCTGTCTCTGCATTTTCAATACTCACAACTACCCTCAGCCTCTACATCCCATCACAATACTTTTTCAACGCCCTTTCAATATCCTATGCAAAGCCAAAAGGCTCATAAATATTTATATTGTGTTTATCACAAAATTATAGACAAAACATTGTTACAGTTCTTCTGAATTTATTTTGTCTGTTCTGTTTCTTAATGTCGCTTCAGACAGACCGGATGATTATGAGCTCTGTGGAGCCCTTTCTGCTGTCAGACTCCTTGTGCAAACAAAAATCCAACTGGATTAATACAATGAATGGCAAAATAAATGTTTTGATATGTAAAATGATATTTCCTACTGACGCACGACAACAACGGACCTAAAGCATTTTTATCTGGTGAAAATACTAGTGTTCTAATCATTTTGGCCACCGCTGTAATAAAATTTCAAATATCTTTGCTAATTACAGAAAGTAGGTAAAGTATTAATTGCCATCATTGTGTGCTGCTGTGCCTCTGCAAGCCGGTCGTCTTCTGTACTAAAGGGCTTTACACCATTAGGTGGTGCTATTTTGCATTTTTCTAACCCACAAAACAATTGTAAACAAACTGCTCTTTCTGTCCTTATCAAACCACACATTCCATAAAGGTCTCTTTGGTCAGCAGATAACTTGCTCTTAGTTGTCTCTAGAGCAAGGATGAAGCATAGGGATGAGCAAGAATTTGCAATTCCTCTGGAATTCATTGCTATTGTCATTGAGGCTGGCCCCAACACCGACTGTTTTTAAATCTAGTCTTAAAACAATTTTAACCCAATTTTTTCCTTGTCATTTCATTTAGTTTAGACATGTCTTTTTCCTTTCACTTTAAGTCTGGATGTATAGCAAATGTGTTCTATAAATAAAATAAACTAGAAAACAGTACAGCGGTGATCAGCTGCTTTACACACCTGATGTAATAATGTAATGATTGTAGATATAACTTTGTTATAAATGCAGACTCACTGCCCACTTTAATATCACATGTACACTGAAAGTTGCTTGAAAAAAGGTTCCAGAGGTTTTATTGTTCTTAATTTTCCAGTCTGCGTCTCTGCCCAGTGTACTTTCAGATTCCTGTCATGAAAATGTCCTGAATCGGGCTTTTGCTGTTGTACCAATCTGCCTTAAATTTTACACCAGAACGAGTTTATATACAATCAGGTAATTCAATTCTGAGCCCTGAACGTGGAAGTGATGGACACAAAGCACAACTGGTGGAAATCAACAACTGACTAATTGTTTCTCTTAGAGCTCAGAGTGGACAATCTGAACCAAATTATCAACTGTGAAACTTTGGTAAGGATTAGATATCAGAAAAGGTTTGTATAGATGTAGGGTAGTGTTGGGGTTGAGGTGGGGGTAAAATTACGATTGTGGTTTGGGTTGGAATTAGGGTTACGGTTGGGATTATCTTTAGGATTAATATTAGGTTTGGGATTAAGGTTAATGTTGGGGTTTGGGGTAAAATTAGAGTTGGAACCCAGCTTCATTTAGTCATTTTAAAGTGAACGTTTCTAACTTCCCAAAGGTTCAGTGTCTAAGTGATAACAGCAATGTTGGTATGTATTTGTGTTTGTTCTGCAGTGTCATTCGGTCCAAGTGGGATAAATGGCATTCGGATTTACTCAGGAACACCACAACAGTTCCCCAGTTTGCATGGACAACCCTAGTTGAGTTCAGGGCTTAGTTCCCAGCACCATATCACGATCTGCTTAAATACATAGCACGACTCAAGATGACTCTTGAATTTAGATTAAGGCAAATTTAGATGAGATTACCGCAAGCAAAAACACAAACCACTTATACAATACTTAATCTGGTACACACTTAAATGATCGGAATAATGAGCAGATTATACTTATATTACTTTTAATACAGAGCAGTTGACACCTTGGTGGTCTACTAACCCTAAACCTTCTGATTGGCAGTCCAACAGCTCAAACACTGAGCTACCACTTACCTCTAAAACCTCATCATTTAAAGTTTAAAGTTGAGTTTATTGGTCACATGCACATCATACCCGTACCATTTCCTCCATTCATATAAAGGATTTAGCAAATGAGCAGCTTACATTTATCTCATCCAACTGAGCAGTTGCTAGTTTAACTTAAATGCTGCCATCATTATTTAGTACACTGCCAGATATTGCACAACCCTCGGCGCTATGTTCTGTGTTGTATGTTGTATGTATCTGTCCCGCAGCGTATTGTAGGTACTGTTTGTTTTGCACAATCTGTACTTGTTGCACTTTGTGTTGTACGTAGCTCTGTGTTGTCCTGTTTTGTGTTATGTGACTCTCTGTTCTGTTTTGTGTGACTCATGACTTTTGTGTAGCATCTTGGTCCTGGAGAAACATTTTGTTCCACTGTGTATTGCAACAGCTGTATATATGGCGTTACGACACTAAAGTTTCTTGAACTTGAACAATTAATGCCAAGCCCCAACTGCCCCGCCCCTATTTTAGCTTGTTATGGCAAGATTTGAACTCATGATCAGCCCAACATCCTCACTACTGAGATATCATTAATTCTACTGCCATTAGAAATGCAGCTCTGAGCTCTACACATTCTGTTAGAAACTATACTTACTATTTTTAATGATTTGAAATTTGTTGGTCGCTGTAATCACATAAAATATGAACAAAATAATCTGAGATGGGTCAATATGGTTTCATTTTTTCCATTATAAGAAACTGTGTGTTTCTACAGGGGTGTGTAGACTTTTTAGATCCTTTGTATGGTCTTAGAACTGGCAAACTGTTTGAAGACTTGCTGTGAAATTGCAATGTTTATGTGGTGGATATCAGGGTTTGTCGATAGCAGCACACAGTCTGAGCAGCAACAGTAAACATTTATTATGTTATCGTTATCATTATCCTTATACTGTATAGGGTTTATTATTTATATAATTATTATATATTATATGGTAAATTACATGGATTTTGAGCAAACACACTGGATGAATTTTGTATAAGCAGGTTGTGACCTGCAAACACGATATGTCAACAGTTTAGCATTCACTATATGGGCGAAAGTATTGGGACACCTGACCATCACATCCATATGTGGCTTTGAAATTTTTATTCATGATTTATTCTCACTGGTACTCCAATAATAACCTCCCACCTCGATTGTAAAGCATGGCTGCAGGGATTTACCTGTTCAGCCTCAACAGTATTAGTAAATTCCGACATTAGGGTTCAGGGAAATTATACGCTGTGAGGGGGTCTGGGTGCCGTCTGCATTCTAGTTAATTTTAAAGGTGTTCAGTAGGGTTAGGTCAGAGTCAGGGCTCTGTGCAGGACACTCAAATTCTTCCACTCTGACCAGAACACACCATGTCTTCGTGGAGCTCAAGGGCTTTTGTGCACAGGGGCATTGTCGTGCTGAAATAGTGTTCGGGTCTCAGTAACAGTGAAGGAATCATGTATCGCTTCAACATTCAAAGACATTCTAGTAGAAGAAGATAAAGACAGTTATGTGGGTGTGATACTGAGTTGTCCCAAAATGTTTGCTCATGTAGTTTAGGTTAGCATGCAGCTTTACAATACAGACAGTCCAACTCTTTGATCGGACTTCATCAACCCACTGATTCTACTGAACTGTTTGCCGCCAGTCTCTTGGGACATATTCCTGTTGATTTTTTTCTAAACAAACACTGAACTGTTTGCCCATCTGTCAGCGCTAACCCTGAACTTGGTAGTTTTGCTTTGACAAACTTTTATTGTTGTCTAAAACTGGATCAGCTGACTTTAGCCTACCATCACCTCTTTGAGGAAAGGAGATTCATTTTCACTTTGTTTTGTGCTGAATTTTTAAACTTGACTAAAACAAACTCTATGTATACCAGCATATGGAGCCAGCATTGTGCACTCTACCCAAATAACAAGCTCGAACAACTACTCTATTAAGCAAAGAATGTATTTACAATTTTTTCTTGATTCGCTCATAACAAAGACGTTACTACATACTATACACACTTTAAGCATAAAAAACAACTAAAGGGTCACGTTTAAACGAAGTGCTGTGTGTAATAATTCATTTAAGTACCTCAGGCAGTTATTACCATGAAACTAACTAACAGGATAAGTGCTAGACAATGAATGAATGAATGAATGAATGAATAACTCCTTTAATTCATCCCTACTGCTGCCTGGATTTAATTTCCCTTATCGACTGAAGAATGTAATTTGTTTCTTATTCCATACATGTGAATGTATAGAAAATACTATAACTGTCTAGCATAAATTCTATCTACGTTGCTTACCTTGCCTATTACAACCAGACTGCAGCTTTTGTTAAAAATGTATAAGTTCCATCTGATGGACCACTTTCATGTGTTTCCATATGAACAACATGGAATAATAAAATTGTAAAGAACATTTTTCTAAATGAACTTTTGTACATTTTTTTTTAGCTTGGAAATACCTTCACACAGTTGATGCCATTTCCCCTTTTGTTTAAAAATCTAAACCTCACATAATTCAAGTCAACACATATGCTGTATATGAGATTGATTAAGTCCCACCCACATGCCTTACTCTAAGTATCTGATGTGTTATTACGTTAATCAACTTATTTGAGCCAATCACCACGTCACATATTTTTAGAAATAAAGAGCTAACAATGGGAGACAATTCTAGTCCTAGACCCAAATTTGACACTAGCATTACCTCTTTTGGAGTTCCCATCACTAATCCTAACCCAGATGCACCCTCTTAACTACAGATGCCAACAGTGTAAGTGTCTCTAAACTGACTTACAAGAGGCCCATCCAAACACCAAATCATGCTCTATATGTTTTACAGGGTAATTATATCAGTAAGGAATGAAAAAAGGTAATTACACCCTTAAATCAGGCCCTTAGTCTATTTACCCTGTTTATTATGTAGATGTAGGACAGATCTCATTTGCAAAAATAATAAAGGAAACATCTTTCATGTCGCTCTGGATAAGGGCGTCTACCAAATGCTGTAAATGGATTTTAGTATAACGTCCATTAGCCAGCTAAATGAAAATTTGCTAATTCATTTCATAATCACAAAAGATTAATTATAACTATTATATTCTATATTATAACTATTTAATTATATATAATTACAATTATTTCAGCATGCATTTATTATGTTTATAAAAGCAAGACATTTTAAGTGCCGCCTCTTCCAGTGTGTTTTTCAATTATTGAAAAAAAAAAAAAAAAGAATGTTTTTATTATCGTTAATAATAATGTTTCATAAATTCACCCATTACTTGTCAATGAACTGGCTCGTGCGATAAAGAATGCGTCTCGTGTGCAAATGGGCGTGGCCTCTCGGCTGCCCTCTTGTGGGCGTGGTTTAGTTTGTGGTGGGCGTGGCGAAGCCTAACGTGGCGAGGGATAAGTTTCACTGTTTGGGAGTGTGCGAAGTACACGAGTAGCACATACAGTTGGGTTGCGACTTGTTGGAGTGTAGGTAGGTAGGTTCATTTCCAGTTTTCCAGCTTTATTTTTTATTAAATTATGTTTCAAAACTGGTTAAATATTAGCAGCCGGTTATGGCGCTTGAATGCAGGTTAATGCTACACGGTGACGTTTCAGTTCTGGTTCCGTTTTCTTCTTTAGCAATGGATTTTCGAAGTCTCCGGCGCTTTGCTGTGGAGCTGGACGCTCCCGGGGAAGCTGTGTACAGCAGCGGGGAGACAGTGAGTGGGAAAGTAGTGCTGGAGCTACACAGGCAGATGGATGTTAGAGCTCTGAAGGTGCGAGGTAAAGGGGTGGCTTCTGCACACTGGCTGGAGCACAGGGGTGTCGGCGTAAACACCGTCTACAACGACTACACGTCCAAGATCACATACTTCAGAAAGAGACAACATCTGATTCAAGGTGTGTATCCAAACCTACTGCTAGCCTTCGTTTTTCTGCAGCCACTTCCCTGCGGATTAATTCAATGTGGTCTGCTCAGCGCGTTTCCTGTCTGATTATGGCACAGAAAGCAAAAGGCCAGCAGGGGGCGCTTTTATCTGGCCTGCTAGTTTATCGTCAGCTCCAGACAACTCCAGACAGCTGCTGACAAAACACCACGTCCACACCATGAGCTGCCTGTAAAGTTGCAGTAAAGTTGGAGAACAATTTTCAATAATAATAATAATAAATAATTCACTGACCATTCTTATATCTCAGCATAGATTTATTTGAACATACTAAAACGGATTTAGTCTCTGTCTTACTCCTGTAATAACCTCCAAACGTCTAGAAAGGCATTCCAATATATTGTGGCACATGGCCATGGGAATTTGTTTGTTTATTCAACTACAATAATATTTGTGAATTCAGCCACTAATGTTGGGTGAGGATTTCTGCGGTGCAGTTGGTGTTCCAATTCATCCCAAAAGTATAGGAGAAGGTGCACTATGCAATCTTTTCTATTTAAACACACTAACTGTACAAAAGAATGTACTACGACGAATAGCGGTCTACTCACGGAACCCCAAATGATCATCAGAAACACTATTTTTATTTAAATTGAAAATTAAATTAGAGTAAGATTTAAGCAGGCATTATTCAGGCTTGTTTTTGTGTTTGTATTCCTTTAATTACAATAATAGACATTTTATTAGCAAACATCCACCAGTATTATTTTATTTGAAAAATATATTGGAATGGCAGTGTGAACCTTCTGAATAGATTGACATTTATATTTGCATTTACAGCATTTAGCAGACGCCCTTATCCAGAGTGACTTACCGTTATATTATTTATACACATGAGTAGTTGCGGATAAAAGGCTTTGCACAGGGCAGCTTGATGGTGCTGGGAATTTCCCCCATGACCTTCTGGTCAGCAGTCCAATACCTTTACCACTGAGCTACCACTTCCCCACCTCTGTGTTAGTTGACGCACTCCAGCGGTATTAAAAAAATCCAAACAGTCTAGATGGATATTCGTGTTATTTCTAGTAATGAATTTTCAATAATGGTTGTAATCAACCCTTCTAATAAACCTCTGATAAAGAAACACACTTTAACCTTGAATGTGGCACGTAACGTAAGTGGAAAAATGGAAGCAATTGAGGCTGTAATCATGTACAAGATAACATTTTTTACACTTTAGTTACATTATAAAACTCATAGCAAGATAACAAAGGATGAGTAGAGAGGATTTAATTGTTCATACGCAATGCACAGTGTTCATTTTTCAGTTTTATACGTCTCCCAGACAAAAGGGATTTTAACCTTCAGGGATCTGGCTGGGCTAAATAAAGCTCAATCAATACAGAAACACAAACGGGAGAGATTACTGGGTTAAATAAACAGGATGTGAATAATTAACTTAAAATTTTTACTAATATCAAATAAACTTTTAGAGACAAGAAAATGCTTTTAAAGGCTAACCAGGCCAGAATTTTTGTAAAAGTTAAATTAGAATTGAAGCATTGTGATTGCATTATAGGTACAGTGTATCTACATTTTGCTTTAGAAATATTAGCAAAAAATACCAAAAGGCACAATGCTCAGTAATTCTTAAAATATACCATTAATGTGCTTTTGCCTGTGGACTAAAATACACATTATATCCCAAAGTCTTTGGAGATGTGACCATCATACCCATATTTGGACCTCCCGTAATATCCAAACTTCCAACAAAATTATTTCACTAAAGGATCTATCCCTAAGAGTCATTAGAAACTGAAATCAAGTTGGGAACACAATACTCTGGTGCAGTGGTTGTCAACCTGTGGGCCGCGTCCCACCAGTGAACCGCGATGGTATTGCAGGGGTGGGGCACCAATTATTATTAAAAGAAATAATCATATTTTTAATATGTAAAAATGTCAAGCTTCTGAGTATGTTTTTTTGCAGTGGGCCGCGGAAACGTGTTGGTTGAAAAAGTTTCGGAATGTTTCTATGACCGATTTGGGACTCGATGATGTGGGAGTTATCATTCTGCACTCTGGTTTGTATCCACTAGAGGGAGCCAGAGATGCATGGGGAAACCATAGTACGTACAGGCATAGTTCAGGCACGTTCAGTCAATAACAACGGCGATGTCTCGACAACTTATTAATTTATTTAACCATCGCTAGTTTGTTCTGGTTCTTGAATGCCAACTGATACCTCATGCTGAAACTAAACTCTATCGACGAGTCCCGAATCCACACATCGAGTGTAATTCATTCAATCGTTCTTTATTTGCCATATCTAACTTTTTTTTTTTTTGCAATATCTTCGTGCGCCTTCCTGCTAGTTCAGTTGATTTCGGACGGTTAAATTACATTTGGGCCAGTATATGAACGCCTGTTCCGATTTGCATAAAACAGTCTGTTGTCTTCACTTTGTCTCGGTGTGTTTTGTTTTCATCGTCTGCTTTCGAGCATGCTCAGTCAGCTTGTTTTTCACCAAGAACCTGCAAGCATCAATCATCTGGCAGCGTTAGCTCCGCCCACCGCTCGCGCGCTCTCTCCACACCCAGTGATGTTTAATGGCCGCAACCAATCAGCGCACAGGAGCACGCAGCATTACAAGTATTTCCCGCCCCTTCGCTCATAGTTAAAGGGACGCTTTGAGCTGTGAGGTTTGTTAGTTTTGTTTTGACTCGAGCGCGAAGCATCAACTCCTAACAACTCGTCGAGGAGTGTTTTAAATACAGCTCGGAGCCGTTTAATGTGATGAAAATGATTTTCGACAAGGTGAAAAAGTTTCAGGTTGTTTTCGACTCACCCGACGGCGACTCTCCGCCTGTGTTCAGCAGCGGAGATGTTGTGTCTGGCCGAGTCGTGCTCGAGCTTTGTGCAAAAACTGTAGTGCAGTCGGTAAAGCTTCATGCTGAAGGTTATGCGAAAGTTCACTGGACCGAATCTCGCAGTGCAGGATCCAGCACGGCTTACACGCAAAACTACAGCGACGTGGTGGAATATCTGAACAGGCGAGAGGTGCTGCTGCAGGCAGGTCGGTCCCCCAGCGCGTGTACAGGAAGCTTATGGCTTTGTTAGTGTTGATCAACTTTAGTCACTTTGTACAGTGCTTTTGATCGAGTAGCATACTACTAACACTAACACCCTGAACCATCAAATTGAAAAAGTACCTTATTAATGGTATGGCATGGCATTATTGTTAGAATACCTACATGTTTATTGGTTTTTGGCACTTTAAAATATATGCCATCCTAAAGCAGGATGGTATTCAAACGTTAGAACTCATGTTATGACTTGAAATTGATATGATGCTAAAATAAAATTTCCCTTACAGATAATGGGGAACTGACAACCCTTCCTGCTGGAAGACATGAATACCCCTTCAGCTTTCAGCTCCCTGAAGAGTGAGTTTTGCTTTTGTTTTGACTTTGCACCATAAATATCCTCAGCCAGGTTAATATGGACGAAAGCGATAACCAGACTTAATGTTTCTCTTCATTAAGGACACTAGTGACTTCCTTTGAAGGCAAGCATGGTAGCATTCGGTACTGGGTCAAGGTGAAGTTGCACCGGCCATGGGTCCCAGTGAAGAAGATCAAGAAGGAGTTTACGGTTATTGAACCTATCGACATCAACACCCCGTCCTTACTTGTAAGTTTTAAAACGCATTTAAAAGAACTTGAATTTAGTGTCTGCTGTAGAAAAACCTCGTTTTGAACGTTGCTGAAACTTTCAGGCACCTCAGGCTGGAACCAAAGAGAAGATGGCTCGGGTCTGGTACCACAATTTTGGACAAGTATCTGTCACTGCAAAGATCGACCGCAAAGGCTACACACCGGGTGAGTGCGATAACTAACTTCATACAGAGAATTCAAGTAAACTGGGGGGGGTAAAAAGTCCAGAGATGTTAACTCGTTATGATTCCTCCACAGGCGAAGTGATTCCGGTCTTTGCCGAATTTGATAACTCTACCTCTCGATCTGTGGTGCCCAAGGCTTACATCACACAGACTCAGACCTTCCTTGCCAGGGGCACCATGAAGCAGAAGCAAGCCGTTGTGGCCACTCTGTGTGGTGACGCTGTGGGAGCGCGCCGCAGGGAGACCTGGCATGGCCGTGCCATAAAGATCCCTCCGGTCGGGCCCTCCATCCTTCAGTGCCGTATCATTAGAGTGGAGTACATGCTCAAAGTGAGTTTAAGGTTTCTGAATCTGCAATTCTGTCTCGTTTAGATACATTGTAGATAATGTTTGAAACCGAACATTCAGACCTTTTAATGTTGTACCATTTCTCGCTCATCAGGTGTGTGTAGACATTCCTGGCCCCTCAAAGCTAGCTTTGGAGCTTCCACTGGTCATGGGCACCATCCCGCTACATCCTTTTGGCAGCCGCACCTCCAGCGTCAGCAGCCAGTACAGTCTGAACCTGGACTGGTTCCGCATGACCATCCCCGAGCAGCGGGAAGGTAAACCCAGCTTCATAATCTGTCCTCAAAGTTCTTTTCTTCTTTTGAATGAAACTTTTTCTCACGTGGGCTTTTTCTCCTTGTTTCGCATTAGCACCCCCTGACTACAGCTCGGTCGTCACAGAAGAAGAGGCGGAGCAGAATTCTGCATCCAGCCGTGTCGAGGAGGACCTCACTGAGGTGCTCGAGCGCCCATTCATGGCCTATGTGCAGGAGTTCCGTTTCAGACCACCTCCTGTATACAGCGAGGTACGTAGTATGCAAAAACGCAAAACGAGGTTAAAGCATGTGAACTGTCTGAACACCTCGTCAATACTAATGGTTTATTTATTTATTTTTTAGGTGGACCCGAATCCTCAGTCTGTCAACATGAGACCGCGCTGCATGACATGTTGAACATCACGCTGAGCATCACACACTGATGTCACGATTGAAATGAAACTGAGCAGAGATTTGCTTTCTGCCAGAGGCTCTGGATCTCTGACTGGCACACGCCCATGGAGCACCGCGTTCCTCGCCTTACAATATGTTCGGGGACGCCAGTTAAGGATGAGCTCTGGGAACTGTTTGGACTGGCTGTCTGGATTCCTGAGTCTTTTGTAAGAGAAGAAAAGTATAAAAAAAGATGCAAGACGGATGGAGCTATTGTATCTTGCGTTTAATCTTTCTCCGAGTAGACTTTGGTCAGTGCCTGCTAATAACTAACAACACCTGAAGCTTCTTTCATGTTATGGAGGTGGATAGACTGAGAAAGGTTTGCTTTTGCTTTTGTTTTTTTTAAAAGTAACCGTGTGGAAGAAAGTAACGCTGGCTTTTCTGTACTTAAAGTCAACATCGGTGCTGACTCCATATCTCATAATCACCATCTGAGTGATGATGTTTATACATGACAAACCATTGCTAGTAAAATGCTTCTGGGGTGTCTGCATTGTTTCTCCGTTGTATATCTACCATCGAGAACATCATGTTAATCCGAGCTCTTAATGGTGTTTGTTATATGCGGGTTAATGAAAACATGAGAAAGTTGTGCTTGTTCAGACCTGACTTCATAAGCATGCGTGTTACTGGGGGAAAGGAAATGTAAATCTTAAAGTTTGGGAGGATTTCCTGAAAAAGTCCTGAAGGCAGGATGTTGTTTTCATATAGGAAACTGCCCATGCGATAATGATGATCATTATCAAGACAGAATTGTGCTTATGGCATAAACAAGGCTTTTAACAAGACAAGGTGCTTTTCTGCGTTTTGTCAGTGGCCTTATATGACTCCTTACAGCAATTATAGCAGGCACAAGCAATCTTAAAGCATTTAGCTGGATAACAGGTCATATTTGTTCAAGGTGCCTTTATTTCTGTTGTTGCAACAGCAGCTTGACTGAGTTACAGGGATTATGCACGATGCATTAAGCTTTAAACTTGTTATACCACTCTGAAATGTACTGAACATTCCAAAGATAGCTGATTAATAGATTGAAATTCCAAATTGTGAAAAACATCAGGTAAATTGTTGAATGTACTGTTTATAGCACTTATGGAGAAAAATGAATGTATTTTATATTTTTGTCTGGAAAGATATTTTTCTTAATTGATTTCTAATAAAAATGAACCAAACCTGACTTTCTTTGGCTGGATGTTTTCTTTTCTTACGATGTGTATCTTGTACACCACATATGTCTGGTTCAAACTGAGATATACTCCGGTTCTGCTACACCACTTTGTTTACTTTTACCAGATGCTTGTCCTAAGCAGGGAAACAAACATTTTAATTCTATGATGCTTCTGGAAGATAGTCATTGCAGTGAGATGAAACTGGATAACACGTGAGCTGGATATTTCATAATGTTTAGTTTAACTGGTGAACATGAACAGTACTCCCATCTCATAAAAATGCAAACGCAGTGCACTGTAGGATTGTGTGCTTCTAAAGGAAATAAAGTAAATCTTTGCTTCTTGTTAATCGTGTGTGTATTTTCTATATACACTTCTTTTTTTTTTTTTTTTTTTTTTTTTTGAAAAATTTGCGCAACTGTACTAAAAGAGGAACAACAACAAAAGGGAAACAGAACTTTCTGTACCGAAGATTGCATTGTGCATTGATGTTTGAATTGTGGTTTGGGTTCAACTGTGTGACTACAGCTTGGAAAAGACATTTATGTGGGTGTGCTGGCAAGGGGTCTCTTATATTTTGTAAGGCTTTTCTGTGTGCTACAGTACCTTACCTGAAGGCATTGGCAGGATGTATAGACTAGTTAAAAGTGCCTACACTATTAGACAAATGACTAAAGTAGTTTCATGCATAAAAGCAATGAGATATTAAAGTGTCAAAATGAAACTTCCTATGTTAACCATATTACAATCATGGATGTCTTACACACATTTGACTCCTGGTTACTAGTTGCATTAATTCCACTTAGCCAAAAATACCAACGTCACTCATCAGACCTCCATGTCGACATTCAAAGATAAACACAAGGTTCAAGGCTCAAAGTTTATTGGTCACGTACATTATACATGGTACAACATACAGTGAAATGCTTTGACGACTAACTGTACATTTGCTATAAGGGGGGGGGGAGGTTGCATATAAATACTATCCACAGTGTGTACAGAAATTACAAATGCACATCTATATTCAATATGTATATGCCAATGTATGTAATACAACAGTTATGGGAATAGATACTAGTAATAATATGTACTGTGCTAAAATACAATATACAATATGCTATGCTATGCTATGAATATACTGCAAATCTGTACACGATATGTTTTAGGTATACATTATATACACATTCTATACTGA
>JAOUQX010000003.1:15644989-15655676 GCA_028566295.1 Liobagrus marginatus
ATTGATTTCATTAACACACACACACACACACACACACACACACACACACACACACACACACACACACACACACACAGCCTTAAGTGTCATCCCAAGCAGAAGTTTATTAAGGATGGAATTTTCAGTGAAGGGAAATCTGTCTTTCAACCCTAACAATACAGTTTGTTTTGCTTATTTGTTTATTTATTATATTTATTGCTAACTGTTATCGCTTATTTAATAATAGTTTTGTAGACGGTTTACAAATGAGCATGAAAGCATCTAAAGCAATCATTAAAGCATCATTTTTCTTTTTTGAATAAAAATAAATAACTAATTAAGGACATAAATAAACTGATCCCAGGTTAGTTTTGTTGTTGTATATCTGTGATCTTTTGTTGTAGTTGTGAGCTACTTCTTGGATAACGATTAATGGGAAGAGCTACCAGTTTGGTATTCACTTCTGAAATAATAAAATTGGCTCAATTTACCTTTAATTATGTTATTTATAGTTAATGTTATTCATATATATGAAGACATTATCTCACAATAATTATCAGCAATGATCGAACAAGGTACGAAACAGATAAAAAGCAATATGCAACACTTTATATAAATCTTTATAAGTAATTATATTTTTAAATCTACATTAATGCAAGACTGATGTAAAAAAGAATAGCAACGAATAAAATATAGATGCAGCTCACTGGTAAGTGGTGCTATGGTGGGATATTTTTAAAACGGCCCCGTGGGCTACTCATATGGTCCTTGCGGGCAACCTGGTGCTCGCGGGCACCATGTTGGTGACCCCTGCTCTGGACTCTGTAGCATCTTACAGTATACTGGCTGTAACATGTAAGATGACAATGAGCACAAAAGAGGATCCACTTGCAGATCAAAGGTGAATTATTGAACATAAAGCATGAACTTAAGCCAGCCAAGGTGAAGGTGCACAAACTTGAGTGTAGAGGAGGCACAAGATGGCGCAGCGGCGTGAACACTCCTTTCAAAGAGAAGCTGAGAGAGGCACTTGGTGTTGGGAAGACCCAGAGCCTTCTAAGTGCTTCCTGAGGATTTCTGTGGCAATAAAGAGAGGATTTAGAGAGCTTAGTAACGTTGCAGGGCAAACAATACTTCGCGTTGTCTGGTTGTATTTTGGCCGTTTAAATATGGCGTGACCCGGAAGCGTTGGCGCGTGGTCCCGCCCCGTGCACCGGAAGTGACACGGCGGTGAACCGGAAGTGCTCAAAACTCCGGAGACTGCGATGTCGGTGCAAAAATGATGCAAAAACGGGACTGCGATGTCACACTGGCTTTGCTTACGTATACAACAGGGTTTGTAGTCTGATATTACTCTCAGTCCTGGAATTAGTGAATCCGTATACAGTAAGCATGTACTGTATGTACAGAATGTACTAATGAAGACTAAAGCACATCTGCTGGTCACTCAGGGATAAAGGCGTCTTCAACATGCCGTAAATGTAAAAGCACACAGCGTAGTTAAGGTAAGAGTTGGTGTCGACCTGTATCCAAGCTCTAGCTTCATACAGCTTATGAGTGAAGGTTGTGTCCCATAACGTTATTGTACAGATGTGGACATGGGACCCATATCCATATATGATGGTGCAAACTGTTGCATCATCCCATGTTTGGAAGCACAGACTTTTCTAGAATGTTTTTTAATCTGTTATGTTAAAATTTGCCTCACTGGAACTAAGAGGAAATCCAATGCAGAAGAATCCACTTGAGCATTCTACATATATTCATAAAAGAACACAAAGTTTTAATGTACAATTTCCAACTGCAAATGGCGTCATTATTTATAAAGACACTGTTCTAGATTCATTTCTATCGCATTTCACCTTAATGTATGGGTTTGTTTTTTTTTAGTTTCCCAAGCTTTTCGGAAAACTATTGTCTTTGCTTTGCAGCTGATAAGAAATAGTATATAGATAGATGGATGGATGGATGGATGCCTACCTTCCAACCAAATATATAGTCATTGCGTAGCACAGGTATGTATCAACACAATGTCATTTAGCATCTAGCAGAAGTGCAATAAGTAGAATTGCACAAATGAATAAGTGCATATAAATGTGGACGCATATGTACAGTTAATAGAACCCAAATTCCAAAACAGTTGGGACATTTTTATTTTTTTGAAAGAATGAAAACTAAAAGATTTTTATATCACATGAACCAATATTTTACAATTTAATTTTCACAATAGAACATCGATAAATGTCTAAACTGAGAAATGTTACACTTTTATGCACTAAATGAGTTTATTTCAAATTTGATGCCTGCTACAGGTCTCAAAATAGTAGGGACGGGGAAACAAATGCTGAAAAAGTAGGGCATTTGAAAAAGATTCATCTGGTTGAACATCTAGTAACTAATGAAGTTAATTGATATCAGGTCTGTAACATGATTAGCTATAAAAGAGATTACTTAGAGAGGCAGACTCTCTCAAAATTAAAGCAGGGCAGAGGTTCTCCAATCTGTAAAAGAGTACGTAAAAAGATTGTGGAATACTTTAAAAACAATGTTCCTCAACGTCAAATTGCAAAGGCTTTGCAAATCTCATCATCTACAGCAGATAACATCAAAACATTCTGAGAAACTGGAGAAATCTCCAGACCTTTATTGGATGCCCGTGTCTTCGGGCCCTCAGACGGCACTTGCATCACTCATCGGCATTATTGTGTCAATGACTTCACTAAATCGGTCCAAGTATACTTCCATAAACCACTGTCGGTAAACACAATGCGCCGTGCCATCTGCAGATGCCAACTAAAACTCCATCATGCAAAAAGGAAGCCATATGTGAACATGGTCCAGACGTGCTGTTGTGTCCTGTGGGCCAGGGCTCATTTAAAATGGACCGTTTCAAAGTGGAAAAGTGTTCTATGGACAGACGTGTCCAAATTTGACATTCTTGTTGGAAATCATGGACACAGTGTCCTAAAGAGGAGGGAGGGAAGGAGCCAGCATCTCTGATGGTATGGGGTAAATAAGCACATACGGTACGGGCAGCTTGCATGTTTTGGAAAGCACTATAAATGCTGAAAGGTATATAAAGGTTTTAGAGCAACATATGCTCTCCTCCAGATGACATCTGTTTCAGGGAAGGCCTTGTGTATTTCAGCAGGACAATGCAAAACCACATACTGCAGATATTACAACAGCATGGCTTCGTCGTAGAAGAGTCCGGGTGCTGAATTGGCCGCCTGAAGTCCAGATCCTTCACCTATAGAGAACATTTGGTGCATCATCAAACAAAAAAAGATCAGCAGCTGGACACCTACAGTATATCAGGCAAGAATAGGACTAAATTCTAACACCAAAACTCCAGAAACTCATAACCTCGATGCCCAAACGTCTTAAAACTCATTTGAAAAGAAAAGGAGATGCTACACCATGGTAAACATGCCCCCGTCCCAACTATTTTGAGACCTGTAGCAGGCATCACATTTGAAATGATCTCATTTTGTGCATAAAAGTGTATAATTTCTCAGTTTAAACATTTATGTTATCTATGTTCTATTGTGTATAAAATATTGGCTCATGTGATTTAAAAGTCTTTTAGGTCTCATTTTATTATAAAAACGTCTTTCGAAACTTTTCCGGAATTCGGGTTGTAAATATATAAGATATGGTAGCAAGTATGTGTGCAACATATGAGTAAGATGTACATGTACTGTTTGTGCACGCAGTATTCATTGTGTCCAAAGTTTATATTCCTGAAGTGTCCATGAAACCAGTGGTGTCTTTTCTATAGAGGTCGGTGCGTTCCACCATTTTCTTCAGCTCATCATCACATCAGGTCTTCGTTCTATACTCTTATACATAAAATTCCATATATTTCATTGGTTAGCACAGGTCATTAATTAGCACAGTTCATTAATTAGCTTTATTTCTCAAAAAGGCTCATCATTTAAAGCCTTTGATTTTTGTGTAACGAAATAATTCAAAATATCGCATAAAAAAATACTAATGATAAAGAAAGTTCAGTTGCAGTTTAACTGCAAAAACTGAGCAGCGATTAACTTTGTATTTGCTCTTACAAAAGGGATCTGCCCCTTTATATAACCTCATTTAATCCCCAAGTCCTTTCCCACTTGCAGCGATGATGTTGGGAACTCATTAGCTTTTATCTGCTGATGGAGGCGTTTCCCAGAGAGATCAAATTGAAAGGGGGTGAAAGAATGAAGGCAGCAATGCGAAGTCTCATCCAGATATCCTTCAGAGAAATTTGCTCTGCTCAAGGGCTCTTCTGACTGCCAGCCAACATTTCAGTCGAGGAAGGCCTTTTTAACATGTAAACAATAATTCACATAGTTAAGCTCCATCAGCAGCCCAGTTATCTGCATATGTGTCCAAAGTTTATATTCCTGAAGTGTCCATGAAACCAGTGGTGTCTTTTCTATAGAGGTCGGTGCGTCCCACCATTTTCTTCAGCTCATCATCACATCAGGTCTTCGTTCTATACTCTTATACATAAAATTCCATATATTTCATTGGTTAGCACGTCATTAATTAGCACATTTCATGAATTAGCACATTTCATTGGTTAGCACGTTTCATTAATTAGCACATTTCATTAATTAGCACATTTTGTTAATTAACACATGTCCTTGGTTAGCACGTTTCATTAATTAGCATATTTCATTAATTAGCACATTTCACTGGTTAGCATGTTTCATTAATTAGCACATTTCATTAATTAGCACATTTCATTGGTTAACACATTTCGTTAATTAGCACATTTTGTTAATTAGCACATTTCATTAATTAGCACATTTCATTGGTTAGCCAATCAGCACCTTTGCTGCTAGGTTTCGATTCCCATGTCCACCTTTATTCAGTTTATTCTATCAGTCCAATAACATGTAGGTTGGAATCTTTAAATGGTGTGTGTGTGTGTGCGCGTGTGTGCCTTGCGACACAGTGGCAGTTTGTCTAAGGTTTGTCCCCTGCCTCGTGACCCTCGTCCTCCGGATACCCTGCAGGTTTCCTGCAACCCTGTGTAGAATAAGTACTACTGAAAATGGAAGGATTGATAGATGAATAAGAGTTGCTACTTGACATAAACTAATGTTTTATCGATCTGCTCCCCTTTCAAAATGTTCTACCTTCATGGTCTCATTTAGTATTCAGTGCTATATCTATAGAATTTATATAAAACGAGTTTATAGAATTATTATTGCGCCTAGTAGTTTAAAATTGTTACATCATCATCAACAGAGGTAATTTTATGCTTGCTCAATAAGCATTTTTATTCTTGGAGAAGTAGTCGACTGTACATTATATGATGGTAGCCAAGGCTGCTGTATTTCAGATTTTTCAAAATATTCTACATTAAAAATATCTGGGGGGTTTTTTTTAAACCACAAATGAAGTATAAGTTTAATACAGACAGTGTATAAAGTACAGAATAGTTTCTATTGTAAAATATATTGAAAAGACTGGTTTATGTCACAAATTAGAACAAATTGCCATGCTTAAAATATTTCAACAACTTCTTTAAGCACCTTACAGGCAACAGGAAGCAAAATGCACCTTTAGAATGAAGGTCTAAACCACTCCAAAGAAGCTGCTATTCTGTCTATTATGGTGTTTATTTAAAGATTCACTAGATTCCCTAAAGCATCAAGTGTGAGAGTCAAGTGTGACAGAAGAGAAGATGAAAAAAGCTAGCTGCAAATATGAGCCTGACATTGCTAATATACTGTAGGGCTGATGATTCAGAAATCAGTCCTTATCAAAATATATTGATTTGAATCCAGAAGGATGGAAAAGACAATATGGGTTGAAAAAAAGTCTTAATTTTTAATTTTTTTTTTAAAATGACTAATCCTCTCTATATAAATGTATATCCATAACTCAACCTTTGAATAAATGATCAAACTTTAAAAGTATTTACACTCCTAGGTTAAAGTACGGTTAAAGCTGTTTAATGCCACTTCTTTTCAAAGCTCGCAATATGGAAACTTCATCACTTTCTTCCCGTTAAGCTATGGAGCTTAGCGAACGCGTTCTGCACTAGTAGCAAGTGCTATCTTTGTGCAGTCTCTGTAAACACCAGGGATATCGCTCCACACAACAGAAGCTCCCGCTGTTTCGTGCTTGGCTAAGCTGTCTGCTGAAGTGTGGATGCTTAATGAAAAGATTTCCTCTTTACCGTCACCCCTCACACTGAAGCGAGCGGAACATCTGCATTCCTCATTTTGCCGCGAGTAAAGGTGAGATTTTGATGATCCTTTGTGTATAGTTAGGCATTAAACCAGAACACAGCTGCAACTCAAGACTCTGATAAATCCTAGTGATTTCCAGCAAAGTCAAGTTTCTCATTAAAAAGGTCACATTATGTAATGACATGAAGAGTACATCCTTAAAAAGAAAAGGTGTCATAAGCCCATTTGTTATAAGCCCTAGACAGGCCTGAATTGCCATGCGTAACTCTTCCTTCAGCCATTGACAGAGCAGCTTCCTGTTTTAAAAAGTAAAAGGCAATCACCAAATGGATGTCATGAACTCACATGAAAATATATAGCGGCATCATTGTGATCTTCACTCTGCTGCTGCAAATCAATCTGTGTGATCTATATAAAGCTGTTAGAAGACAGGCTTAGTGCCTTGTTTATCAATGAGAATTCTCATCTGTGATTTTCTCACTCAGCATTTGGAACCTACCAGCCCGGAGATGTCAGGTTGTCAGATTCTGAGTGGGGTCCAACAGCAGGATAGGACTGGTGGATATACAGTCCCTTCAAAAGTATTGGAAAAACCGTTTTTTTCTATACACTGATAACACCAGGGTATGCAATCAAAAGAATGTTAGCTTTCATTTCCTGTATTTTCCATATAGATAGACAAAAATTTAGAACATGTCACTTTTTAGTGGAGCCATCCCATTTTCATGTGATCACATGATATACCTAATAATATAATGTGATGGGTTTTTAAATAAACCGTGAAATTAACGTCCAGGTTTGTCCTGTTAGCTTGATTGTTTAAACAGTAAATAGCTCTGAATGTTGACTCCGGGTTTGAAGACTGCATTTGTTGTTAAAAAACAAGATCAGCCAATCTACAGACCTTAGAGCTGCCTATAAGAGAAAAGCAAATCATTTTAGAGCTGGGCCAATACTTTGATTTGGAGTTGTAACATCGCGGGACCGTTCGCCGGAATACTAACCACTTCCTGCTCAGCGCCACGTCACACGCCTAGTCATTCGCCGCGATGTTCCACTTCCGGGTCAAGCGCTATATAAACAGCGCTATAGTGTTAGAAAGACGATAAGTATTGTTTTGCCTAAACTCTACCAAGCCATGCTAATTGTCTGTTTGCTTTTCCCACAGAAAGCTTCCCGAGTCCCGCTGCTGACTAAGGACTTTATCCAGCGCCGTTGCTCCGTTTAGTGAACCATTGTGTCTACACTGCTTTCTGTTTCATTATTGACTTTAAGCACCATTAAAAACAAGAGGTTATCTGCACTTTGATCCTGAACTCTTTCTATTTTCATTCTCAAGACGTTACAGGAGTGTCCTGAAATTGAACAAAACCACCAGTGTACTGGCAACCAGACATCTAACAGATGGAGTAATAGAAGCGACAAATGACAAACACATCACAACAGCTGGAAGAAAAGCCTAAAAGCAAAAATCAGTGACATCGCCAACAGCTGACAAAAGAAACTGGGTGAGTGTGTGTCACAATCCACTGTTTAAAGAAAAAGAAAACATAAGGATCTGCTCATGATCCAAACTAATGGTGGAGGTGCTAGTCATGGCTTAAAGTTGCACGGCTGATTCTGGAACAGGCTCACTAATCTTTATTGATGATGTAACTCATGATGGGAGCAGCAGAATAAATTCAGAAGTCTGCAAAAAACATTGTGTCTGCCAATTTATAGAGCAGTCCAATCTAATCCATGGAATTGGGAGGAAGCCAAAAGACCCCAAACCGACTGCCAACACAACAAAGGACTTCATCAAGGGGAAAAGTAGAAGGTTTTCGACTGGCCAAGTCAATCACCAGACCTTAACCCAACCGAGCAGCGTTTCACCTCCTGAAGAGGAGAATAAAGGATGAAACAAACAAACAAACAGCAACTAAAGTCATCTGGAATACAATCCTGGAAAAGCATCGTTGGATTGATGCAGAAAAACAAAGCATAGAAATATAGGAATTAGGAATTAGGGGTGCACAGAAAACAGTTTTTAAGGCTTGAGTACCAATATTTTTTCTCTCGTACTCGCCGATACCGATACCGGCACCTATCCCTGTATTTTCAATTTAGACTAAGATTTTTGGTGATGTGGTTATTTTCCAAGCACAAAACATTGATACTAATAAATATAAGACAGCAATGACCTTTTAAGGGCATAATAATCAAGGGCATATAAAAAAGAAAAAAAGTTCATTTTGAAATATTTCCACACTGCTGAGGCTGACATTGTGTGCGTCATGTGTGTCTGTGTTAGTCATGTATGATAAATACTGTAAATTACACCACGTGAGGTATCAGTCTTTGGTATCAGGGTATTTTTACAAGTACAAGTACATGAGATCGGAATCGAGCCCGGTTATTGGTATCGGTGTATCCCTGGTATAAGATCAACATTTGAAACGTCTGTAATATCAGGTACAGTATATCCAATGCTCACCTTTTGTCCATATAGCGTTTAAATCAATCATACAAAAATAGATGGCTGGACATTCAAAATGGTTTTTCAGTTATATACTCTCATTGGATTTCTTCTTAATCTTCATAGTCAGTTTTACATGGGAAATTACATTACATAATTCCATTATTGTTTTTTTTGTTGCTACCATTTTTTTGTTTTGCATGGAAGAATATGTCCCCATTATTAAGTAAAGCATTGCAATTCACTGCGTTCCTTTGTACGTAATACTATATAATATTGTATTCGATTATTAGGTTGGCTTGAGAAAGGTTTCCAACCTATTGAAATCTGTTCTAAACTTATTATTATTCTTCTGAGACCCTTTTTCTCAGAGTATCTCCTCCTAGAGTTTTAAAAGTACAACCACCAAACTCGGACACTACCTTCGGCCTGGTCTGACTCGAGCTGCTATATCTTTTTGGACTGATCCGACTTAACGTTTTCCGCCAAATGACTCGGAAAAGTCCCTTTGGTTTCATTAAGGGGTCACAAACTTTTAAACACTGTTTCGCTCTACATCAAACTGTGAGACTGGGGTTGGGCTCATTGGACTAAGCTACAGCCACTAAATGCTGACTCATGCTAACAAATGTGCTAATCATGTTAGCGTAATGCTAACAAAAATACTAATCCTGCTAAAAAAGGTTAGAAATCATGCTAACAACCTGCTAATCACGCTAGCATCATGTTAGCATCATGCTAATCATGTTAGCATAATGCTAACAAAAATGATAATCATGCTAAAAAGGTTAAAAATCATGCTGGCAACCTGCTAATCATGCTAGCATCATGCAAATCATGTTAGCATGATGCTAACAAAAATGCTAATCATGCTAAAAAGGTTAAAAATCATGCTGGCAACCTGCTAATCATGCTAGCATCATGCTAATCATGTTAGCATGATGCTTACAAAGATGCTAAACAG
This sequence comes from Liobagrus marginatus, assembly GCA_028566295.1. NCBI lineage: Eukaryota > Metazoa > Chordata > Actinopteri > Siluriformes > Amblycipitidae > Liobagrus > Liobagrus marginatus. The sequence continues at coordinate 15,654,588 of JAOUQX010000003.1, forward strand.
GTTAAAAATCATGCTAGCAACCTGTTAATCATGCTATCATCATGCTACTCATGTTAGCATTTTCTCAAGCCAACCTCTCAAAGTTTGTACACAAACTTTACACTCTAGTTATTATTATTGACTGAATTATTATTACATCATATATTTTTTGGATTTAGGCAGCCAAAAACAAATCTCACCTAAATTGAATCCATTGCTGCTCCTGCCATGTTTCTGTCTAGTCTGTGTTAAGGAGAACGTATGAAGCCTTCACTGATTAATCATTGTTTTAGAGGAGATTGGATTATCTAACAACTATGTTGTTGCGATGTTGTTGGACCACTCAGATTTAAGAAGAAAAACCCTTATTGCTGATGCTTGGTAATTTGATTAGTGAGGTTATAGCTGATATAGCAGCCCTTAATGCTTACAAACACATTCTTTAGTATAACAGCTGGGAAACTGGTGTACCTTCTGTACCAGTAGTTTATACAGTATGATACTCATCATCAACATTATTCACTGTGGAATATTCATGACTTTTATGCTGCGAATGCCTTACAATACTGTATATTTGGCATAATGCAGTCCAGATGGTTTATTATAGCTGCACACTTGTGGACAATGTACAGTAATGATCACCATCTCAGTTTGATCAGACCGAGATCAAATTGATTTTCTTAGCATAAGGCTGTGATGGTTATAACGTTTACACAGTTAACTTATTAAACTACACAGCTAACAACCAACTGTAGATTTTTAACGTTAACAAACTAATGAATAGAAAAATGACAGTGTGCGAATGTATAGCTTGATTATATTTACCAGTGAAGGATGAAGTTCTATATTATGAATTATCTTATAAACATGTGCTAGCATTTTGTTATTGCTTGGTTTTTGTTAGTAAAGTGAAATAAATGCTAGGAATATATAGAGACTGATAGCCGATCTGACTATGCATTGATTTACTTATCCTTGTACTAATAGTAATATGAATATCTAATCTAATACTATTTAAATACTATTATCTAATAAAGTTTCAAAGTTTCAAAGTTTATTGGTCACGTACATTATACGTGGTACAACATACAGTGAAATGCTTTGACGACT
>JAOUQX010000003.1:15657879-15669688 GCA_028566295.1 Liobagrus marginatus
AACATAACAGTGAACATAAAGACCTTGTGCATTAACTAAACCTAAAAACCCCGTGAGGCACATGCCTTCACGTTACACTACCTGATTCATAAAACAACAAAACCTTTCATACCTTTAAAACGCTTTATTTGTATATGCTTACAAATATCAATCATTTTTGGTCTAAATATTACAAGGATTAAGTCCAGAAACACGACAGTCCATTACGAACATTCTATAAATACACTGTATGGAACACTTGACCATCCCATCCATGTGTGTTTTTTAAAATATGCTTTTCCAGATTTAGTCTCACACTTACTCCTATAATAACCTCATTACTTCCACTTTATACTAGATTTTGACTAACAATAATAAATATTATTTAATATTTAATAATATTTCTGGTTTAAATGAACTAGAATTAAATCGGCAACACAATAATGTAACTAGACATTGCACGACTGCATATTTGCATCATATTTTGTTTTGAGATGTGTTATTTGTTTCACTTTTGAATTTTAGACATTAGGGTGTTGCAATGGTATTAGTGAGATCAGAAAATAATGTTGGACAAGGACGTCTATGCGGTGGGTGCAGTCCATATTCCAGTTTATCCCAAAGGTGTTCAGTGGGGTTGGGTCAGAGTCAGGGCTCTGTGCAGGACACTCGAGTTCTTCCACATAAACTACAACACAGCATGTCCTCATGGAGCTCAGCGGCTTTGTTCACAGGGGATTGTCATGCTGGGACAGTCAGTGTCTGTGGCTCTTAGATCCAGTGAAGGAATAATACAATGCTACAACATACAAACATATTAACATATAAAGTCATTCTAGACAACTGTGTGCTTCTAACTTTGTGGCAAGTTTGCAAAAAAAATAAAAAATAAAAAAATCTATTGGCCGTAATGTGTATCTATCGCCAACCAAATCCAGTTCATAATAAGTCCATAATTCATAAGTTCAGCAATTTATAATGAATCACGATTTATACAAATGAAAACAAACTATACTGGATAGCTGTAAAATAAATGACAGCAGTAGCAACCATCTTGGAAATAATTAGTGCATCTTTGCCTCTAAGCATCATTGGACCCTTTTCATCAGATGAAGAAATCTGCTAAGTTCTCCCACTCCACTCCTGGGCTGCGATCCCTCCACTGGCTTTCTGAAGCTGCTTGCTCAGATTTAAAAGCAGCAACACACCTCATTATCATACCCCGAACTGCACCACCCTCTCGCTTATCCTCCAGCACTGACTGATCTCAGCATCTCCCATGGTACAAGAAAGAAATGCATCAAGACTCCTCTCTGTTCTGGCCGCTTGGTGCTTTAATAAACTTCCCCTAGATGTCCAAACAGCCATGTCACTGACTCATCAAACAACACCCAAATACCAAACGCTTCCTGTTAATTATTACTTAAACCGGCACTCCTATAGATGTAATTTGTTGTTTGTGCTTTTATTACTATATTTCATCCAGTCCGACTTTTTGATAATGAGAGCTGATGATATCCTTACTCCATGACCAAGAGAACTGGCAATGATGTATTTATTAAAAGAGACTTAAAGCATTTATGTAGGCTACTCTGGAGAAGGATGCATGCCAAATATGATATATGTAAAAAAAAATAAGATAAAAAAAGAAGACAAGAAGTATTATTTATCTGATTATTATTGCTTGTTTCATTTATTCATCCATTGTCTAGCGTTTATCCTGTTCAGGGTCACCGGGGGCGCTGGAGTTTATCCCAGCTAAGTTAGGGTGTGAGGCGGGGTACATCCTGTACAATCAGCAGTTAATTGCAAGACTAACACTTAGCAACAGACAACCATTCACACACACATTCACTCCTATCGACAATGTAGAGTAGCCGATTCACCTATGCCCAATCACATATGTTTGAAGGCGGGAGGAAACCGGAGTACCTGGGGAGAACCCACGCAAGCATGGGGAGAAAGTGCAAACTCCACAGAAACACCCTGGGATTCAAACCCATGAGCTTCTTGCTGTGAGACAGGAGCGCTACCCACTCTGCACCCGTGCCACCCTGTACTAAACGCAGTGTCGTAGGGAAATCCGAGAGTTATAAATACCTTATTAATCTTAAGCATTTGTTCCCAATTTTATAGGACATGCTATAGGACATCTGATTCCTGCTTTTGTTATTTGGCTTTACCTAAGTTGTAGAGCTAAATGCTGCAGCGATGTAGTTAAAGCCTAAACCTTAAATCATTTCAATGCATTAAATGACAATCTCTAGCCTGTGGATAGCTAATTAAATGATTAGTCATTGTTGTTGAAATGTATTACCCATGCATTTCTTTGTAAACATGCATGACCGTAGATAATATGCCTTGATTATATTTATTCAGTAACTCAAAATACATTCTGCAGTAAACCAGCTTCATGATGTAGTTTCTTATCTTAAAATTTGAATATTCATTTAATTCCAGTAACATTTACAATCTAAAAGCATCGATTTTCAGATTGTACAATGCTAGTAATACGGAATGCATTTATATACGGAAGACCACCATTTGGATTTGGACAACGTACCCTCAGGTTCATAAGTATTTGAACAGTCTCTGGACATCACAGTGTATTTTGAAGCAATCAAGTGTGATTTGGGTGTAGACCTTATTACATGTACTGTTTACAGTGTTTTAAGTATTTCTCATCAAGTGGACAAAGTAAATATAACTTATTTTGCCAGACGTTTTTAGGGATCTCGACAGTGGATCATCTGATTCACATATTTAATATGGAACTGTTAGTTTTATGCCAGAAACGTTTCCTTCTTAAAATAAACTGATCCATGCTTGGAACCAGCATTGAGAGTTTACTGGTTTGGACAACCCCTAGTGGCAGGCTTGGTTATCTGCCCAGGAATGTAACCTGGGCCACAGCACTGGCTTATCTGTAATACTTGGCTGTAAAGTCTTTGGAGTCACTGACTGCCTGAAATTTGGAACACATGGATATCAACAAATGCTGCGCTGTTGCTGCATGTTTGCATGTCTTTCTGCTTTCATTTTACAGTAAGTAAAAAGCAAGAACAGTGGTGGAGGTCAGGTGACTCAATTTGATCATTTATTTCACTAAAAAGCTCTTTGGTTGCTTTGGCAGAATGTTTTGAGTCGTTGTCCTTTTTTTACTGTGAAGTGCGGTGATATCAGTTTTACTGCATTTAAATAAATATAAGCAGATATTAAAGGAGTTATGAACACTCCAGAATTCATCCTGCTCCAACCATCAGCAGTCACATCATCAATAAACACCAGTGACCCAGTTTCACTGGCATGCCCATAACACTGCCTACACAGTGCCTGACAGATTATGTGGTTTGAGAACTGGGCAGGAATTGCTTCAGACCTGTGATGCCATGTTTACAGTCCAAAAAAACTTACATTGACCATTAAATAGGAATTACATTGAAAATCCCAGTCAGTACAGTTTGTTAGCCGACTTGATAGAAAAATCCATGCAATAGTGTAGCAAGTATGGATGGCATCATACTTATTGTTATTAAAAATCAGACAGATGATTATAGAAGTCAACCTAAACATGACCATATCCACACAACTACTTGCTTTGTATTCTATCACTAAGGAAAAACAAATAAAAAACTAAGATACACAACTTCCATTCACTATTTCTGCACAGAACAGCTGGAAGGTCTCAGCTCCTTATAGTTCAAGCCTACATCAACATGGCTGCTGACAGTATTAAACGTTAATTAAACTAGTACTTTTAAATGCTATTTTCTTGAGGTAAATATTCAGACACTAGTTTGCTAAATTTATAGCACTAACTATATAGTTCCGACAATAAATATACACCGATCAGGCATAACATTATGACTACTGAAAGGTGAGGTGAATAATACTGATTATTTCATGATCACTGCACCTGTAAGTGGGTGGGACATATTACCGTTAGCGGTTGGAGATGTTACTGTTAGTGGGTGGGATATATTGCTGATATCGGGGGGGGGATGTGTTACCATTAGCAAGTGAGATATGTTACTATTAGTGGGTGGGATTTATTACGATTAGTGTGTGGGATATATTACTGTTAGTGGGTGGGATATATTACTGTTACTGTGTGGGATATATTACTGTTAGTGGGTGGGATATATTACTGTTTGTACCAGTAGAGGGAGCTCTCACCTGAACGTTGAACTCTGTGCACTTCCTGTTTCTGCTTCACTAGTTCCTGTCTTGTCACTTCCTGTTTCTAGGTATTTAAGCCATGTGTTTCCTTTGTTCTGGCCGAAGTATTGTTAGTCTGTTAGTCTGTCTACTTTACCAAGCCTTGTACCACGTTTTTCATTCTGTTTGATTTACCAAGCCTATGTTTGTCGTTTTGTTTTTGTATACTTCCACGTCGCCAGTAGTTTACCTAGTAACCAGTGTATCTCTCGTTAGCCACGTTTGCACTACTGCCTACATTTTGCCCTTTCTACTCTGAAACCACTGTGTGTGGAATAAAGACCCTGCACATGGATCCTACCTGGTCTGCCCCGACTTTACACTGTTAGTGGGTGGGATATATTACTGTTAGTGGGTGGGATATGTTACTATAAGTGGGTGGGATATATTACTGTTAGTGGGTGGGATATATTACTGTTAGTAGGTGAGATATATTACTGTTAGTGGATGTGATATATTACTTTTAGTGGATGTGATATATTACTGTTAGTGGGTGGGATATATTACTATTATTGGGTGGGAAATATAAGTGAAGTGAGTGACAGAGGCCCCACCTCACAACTTGCAGGACTTAAAGGATCTGCTGCTAACATCTTGGTACCAGATACCACAACACACCTTTAGGGTTCTAGTAGAGTCCATGCCTCGACCGGTCAGGACTGTTTTGGAGGAAAAAGAAGTACAGCCAAAATATTAGAATACAATATTAGGAAGGTGGTCATTATGTTATGCCTGATAGAGGTACATCCTCATTCATATTCATAATTGCTAACTTCATTGGTTGCTAACAAAACACAAGCACAAACTTGTGATTTTTCCTCCTTACTTTTTAATTCTAATTCTGAATTTGGCCTTCCCATTTAAGTCTTTTATCTCACCCATGAAACCCACTCCACAGATAAACTACTATGCTTCAGTAATCTAGCCTTAATAGTTTCACAAATCATCTTAACTAAGTCAGAAGAATAATGATATAGTACTGAAACAAGAGCAGCACATGTAATCTCTGTGGTATCTCACAAATTGTTTCTTAAAATATATTATAATTATTTATGAGGCCAATTATTGCTAATATGTCATCTCTAGTGCTGTCTGGGGAAGGAAACGTCAGCCACTAGACCATATCTTGGCTAACTGCTTACTTTTAATATAAATGTAATTTATTAATGAACAGATGCATTCGCAGTTTTATATGCTCTTATTAAGGTATCACTTATAGACTTGGGATGATAAAAGTGCTTCCATGAAATCTTATAGTTTTGAAAAAAATAAGAAAGCTTGTAAAAAAATCTTTACTGACTCAAACTGAATTTGTAAACCTTTGAAGTATAGCACAAATGTGCAACTAATAAAGCAGCTGAAAGTAATAGAAATGTTGCAAGCATGAGCATAGATTTCATTTAATCATTGTTTCGGGCTGGTTCTTTATTATCTTCCAATCACATGGCAGTAATCAAACACTATGTGTGGTGATACAAAGGGGTGAGTTTTGGTATTATTCTATTAATTTTATATAACATTCATATTTTATTTTTGTTTTTGTTTGTGTAGCGCTTTTATACATGTACATTGTCAGTTTTAAAGAAATAGAAACACTTTTTATTATAAAAAGTTCCAAATTAAATCAATATTTACTTCTAATTGGCAAGCCAGAGGCAACGGTAGCAAGAAATCACTCCCTGAGATGATATGAGGAAGAACCTTTTAAAAACTTTTTATATTTAAGGTGGGATTGTGTAACTCTTGTAGCTTTTAGCCAACGTATAAATTAATGTAATTTCTGACAGATTTGAAATGAATTCCTTCCTGCTGATGCTGTCATCAACAGCCAATGTTAACAAAAATGGCAACAATAATGTTACAAATTAAATCACTTGTAGATATGTTTGAGTTAATTATGATAGAAATATTGGGGGGTGTATATTAGATATATATATGGTGTAATATTGCTATTGCTAACCCCCAACGCTCCATTTCCTCCTCAACTCCACTGAAGAGTCACTTCATTAAAGTAACTGTGAGAAGTAATGGTCATTAATCACATCAAACAACAACAAAATTTAAAAAAGCACCTACACAGCTATACACACATGAACACTAAACAGAGTACTAAGGCTTTTCCTTTATTAAAAAGCTTGTCCAAATTCATTGAACTCCAGATGTGTTTGGCATTAAAGGTGCTTTTCAGACTGTGTGATGGTGGACTAGATCAGTTGATTCCACATGCTAATCAATGCTGGCTCACAGAAATCAGCCCGAGGGAGTCACCCTAAAAAGAAGCAGCTCCGCTAATGCGCCCGAGCATTCCCCTCCTTAGCATTGGGAGATGGAGCAAAAGCAGGTCCATTATGTATTCAGTGAAGGTAAGGTCGAATGACCAAGTGAGATTTAATGGTTGCATGGTTGGGCAATGTCACTTTGCAGGAGTCGACAATGAAGTTTCATGAAAGCTGCACAATTTAGCTGCAGTCTGGACCGAAACTGTGATATAATTTTGGATGATACTGAGCCAGGTTGTACATAAAGCTTATGCAAATATTATGGTACAGCTGTCCTGGCTATTATGATGTGTTCATTGATTGTGGCTGGATGCAGCTTGCTTTGTTGTTTTATTGCATTGGTGTGTTAACTCCAAGCCCAAGCTGTTTTCAATTTCCATTGTTTTGCTTATTGTCTGGTCTACTTATCATCATTGTGAGTTTTTTTAAAATAATAAATTAGCTTGTGTTGCATAGAACACAAGTAGCCAGGATTAGCTACCAGCAAAATGCTGGATGACTATAATCATAATTAAGCAGAGAAATTTATTTCCTAATTGAACGCCGCCGATGTTTTAAAAATAAACATTATCTTGAATCTTTATTTTTACATTTTATCTTTAAACTGTAAAAGATAATTACAGAAATGAATGAAGCAGTGATGGCAATGTTTAAGGCCTTTTTACTGACAATGAAGAAGGTTACCACATAGAAAGTTAAATAGCCATTATAATCTAAGCTATTTCTAACTCTTATGCAATTTATATGAAAAGTACTGAAGCTTTCTATACAGTCACATATAATAAAACTACAATCAGTCCACCTAATAGGTTTGATAGTCAGGAATTCAGGTCATGCTTTGGCCAAAATTGGTTTCCTGTAAGCTATATTGGCACATCACCTTAAAGCAACCATAGTTATCCATCCATCGTCTAGCCCTTATCCTGTTTAGGGTCACAGGGGAACTGGAGCCTATCCCAGGTAACTTAAGTATGAGGCAGGGTACACCCTGGACAATCACCAGGTAATTGGCAGTTAATTGCATTCACACTCATGGACAATTTAGAGTACAGCCAATTCACCCATGTTTTGTGAAAACATGGCAGGAGGAAACCCATGGAAAACCCACACAAGCACAGGGAGAACATGCAAACTACACACAGAAAGACCCTGGGCAGGAATCAAACCCATGCTCCTTTGATCTCCTTGCTGTGAGGCAGGCTTGCTAACAGCACTTTGCAACTGTGGCACCAACATAGCATGTTGTGTAAGATGCCAGTTAAACATTCTTCCTAAAAACTTTAAAGCAGGTGGCAAACTGAAATCAAAATTTTAAATAATGAAACAGATCTATATAACTTATATAGTTATATACCTAGTTATATCTATCTATAACTATAACTATAACTATATACTGTATATATACATATATATATTAAACCAGTGAATGGCAAAGTGATTAACAGTGATTATCTTATTACAATGGCACCTATTATGCAGTGGAATGCATTAGACAGAAAGTAAACAGTCAGTTATGATACTGGAAGTAGGAAAAATAGATCTGAACCCCTTTGACTAGGGCAAGATTTTGATGGCTGGTTGACTGAGTCAGATTCTGCTTAATTTTCCTGCTTTTAGGAGCTTTTGCGTGATGGGTCCATCAGGGGAAGAGGAGATTCAGATTAGGCAATGGACCATCATGACTAGTGCTTCTTGTACAATCCTATGGGCCAGTGTTATTGTCGTCAGATGGTCAGGGCTAGATTCCGTAATGTTATGTGCCCCAAAAATGTCAGCTGACCACCTAAATAAAATATAAATGTCAGCTATTTCCATCAATGGATTTTTCTTTCCTGATGTCAGAGGCATAATTCACGATGATGCTGATATGATTTATCAGGCTCAAATTGTAAAAGAGTGGTTCAGGGAGCATAAAACATCATTTTCACACATAGATTAACCCTCACAGAGTCCAGACCTTAACTTCTTTTGAAAATCTTTGGGCTGTGCTAAAGTGGGGTTTTTTCACCAAAAAAAAGTGCAATTCCAGGCAAATAAAAATAATGTGACACTGCAAAAGATTATTAAAATGATTTAATAACGATCAAAACAATAGCATTTGTTTTAGGATTTTTATTCATTTAGTTAGCCCTGAAATTAATTGGTGATTGTAACAGTGTACCCCGCCTCGTGCCTTAAGTTAGTTGGGATAGACTGCAGTGCCCCCCTACCCTTAATACAGGATAAGCCATCTGAATGAATGAATGAATGAATGAATGAATGAATGAATGAAGGTTTTTTTTTTTATTAAATATGTTTATTTATTTATTTTTGGTTAGTTTCTTTTAACTGGGGAAAATTTTACAAACAGAACTAGATCAATTTTTTAAATCAAAAATTTACCTTTTATTGAAACCTAAATAGAATTTTATAGGGTCCTTAATTTGTTCAGCATCAATGAGTTATCTGAACTTGTTAACTGTATGAAACGCTTATGGTTGCTATACTGTAGAAGTGTATCTAAACACACAGCTTGCATAAGAAGTATTCTAAGGATCAAACAATAACAAAATTTCTTATGTCATTTAACTCGAAACAATCGATTCAGTAAAGTAAGTCGGAGGCCCGTCGTTAGTCGCAGTCGTGGCAGTCGTCACCCGGTGACGTACATGTCTCCCTGGCGCCATCATGTCTCTGAGGATCCATCAGCATTTTATCTCTTTTTCTCCAAGAGTCTTTTTTTGTGTGGACATGAGCAGTAATCAATAAGAAGATGTAATGTTCACCTTTCAAAAAACCTGATGATATAACTATAGGTCAATACAATTCTCTTTTTCTCATTTTTGCACCCTCACATTGCTTCCCGAGCACAGAGTCGGGTTCGATTTAAAGTTCATTTGGCTGCAACAGGGGCAAATAAACTGCAGCATAAACAAACTGTTGCATTGCATTAAAAGATCCATTTGTTGTTGTTTTTTTTGTTTGTTTTTTTGCCAGCTCGTTGTCTGTCCCGTGTCTGTCTGGATAGACTTCTCCGCCTTCCTATCGCTCTCCCTCCTCCCACCTTCTTTTCCTGAACCGTAGCATCCCACACATTCGTGCCGCAACTCCATCCAGCACCGCGGATTCCTTTCCTAGAACAGAAAGGGTTTAAAGGATTTCTTGAAGAAAAAGAAAAAAAGGGACAGGGTAAGCAACACGAGGCAAGCAATGCAATCTTTTGATCATGGCTCATTGCGCGTGAGAGCGAAGCAGGATGAATTTGATCTGCCCCGGGCTCTTGGCGTACTTTTTCTACTTAGGATTGTACCAGGTGATGCTCCAGTGCATGATCGTACCGGTCCACTCGCACCCGCAGCCGTGCCGCGTGCTCGCCCAGGTCGGTCACACCGTGCGCATCGGTGTGCTCCTACCTTCCCGGCGGCCCACGCGGGTGCGAACCGCGCTGAACCGCGCGCTCAGTGCCATCGCCGTGAGCGGAAACCATATCCTGCCCTACAACCTAAGTCTGGACGTGGTAGCGGGCGAGCCGGCCGGCGGTGACCCAGAGTCGCTCTTCCGGTGCTTGTGCCAGTCCATAGTGGTGCAGGGGGTCTCAGCGGTGCTCGCTTTCCCTGAGAGCCAAGACGAACTCGTGCAGGTGGAATTTATGTCGTCGTTTTTGGAAATCCCTTTCGTGAGCATAATCGAGCACGGAGAGCCGCTGAAAACCAAGGTAGAGGTTCTTTTGCTTTTCCCAGTCTTCCAATGCGTAAAATGAGGATGTGGACATGGGCGCGTTTTGCACGCAAAGTTAACGGGTTAATAACGCACGCATTGCTCAATTACAATTACTCTAACATTATATATTCATGCCCTCGACAGTGTAAGTTTTTAGTATTATTATTATTAAACGCTGGTCATTTGTTTTGGATTTGCGCGCCAGTTGCAGGCAACTGTTGCAGGGCGCGCGCGTTTCCCCAAATACATCCAAATATTCTACTTCTCCATAAAGAGTGAGGACTGTATTTCTCAAAATTGTACATACTGTATCGGGTCAGCAGTTATGTGCGTCCATCATCCAGCTGTTATGACCCTCCAGCCACATTCCGGATACATCACATGTACTTGCCCATGGACAGTGTTGCATGTTTAAGCTATAAGAAGTTCTACTGAAAAATCTTTCTTTTATAATTCTAGGTATATTTAGGCTACTGTTACATAGTTGTTTTGCATACATTTCCATGGCCTTGTCCTTGACATGTTCTCATGTGGTTGACTTGCTTTACTGACCTAAAGTAACAGACCGAATATGATTTCTTCAAGAGCCAGGTTTCAGTTAATTGAAGTGTCCTGTCTGTTTTGCACCTGTATTGACTGTATTGTATACTGCAGGAACTGGCATGCATTCCCAGCACAAGAGCACTTACATCACAAGCTACTTAAAGAAATTAAAAGAGGGAGACTCTCACACGCTGTAAATCTTACAGCTGGGGGAAGGACCCATATTTGACTGTTTAATATCCACTCATAAAATCACTTTTGTATTGTTTCTTGATTCACTAAAAACAAGCAAAAAAGTAATAAACTACCTAACCTAGTTATTCATTTACTTCTTATTCTTAATAAAATGCACTTTGGAGTTGAGCTTGGTGTTCGTGTATAGTTCGGCAGCTTTGACCTACACTGCAAAAGGAAAATGCAAAATCTTTTTCATTTGTTTATTTAGAACTTCAATTATTTTTACATTCTGTCAATAAATGAGCTGTAATCAGAATCAAGTCATGGGGTGAGTAAGCCCCTGCTTTTTGTACCTGGGTGCTGTTATCCTTGTGACTTCCTGGATTTACTGCCTTTCCGTATCTTATTATTCAGTTACTGTGTTTGCACTACATGCACGAATGTCACATGATTTTCTTCTCATGGCTTTGTTTTTAGTAAAATATTAAATTACACACCACTCCTTGCTGTAAATCTGAATTGTATGTTTTATTGGCCATTTCAGTTCGAATTTCTTAATTCTAATCACGAGGTTAAGCTCCATCCTTCTTTAGAGTACAAGAAAATGATTTTCACAGACATTTTACTACTTAGAAAAATAAAGAGGAGTTTATTTTGCATCAATTGAGAAATATGTGGTACATAGCATCCAGCAGCGGTAGTAAAATGAGCCCATTGTGGCACACGCACCGTGTGTCGTAGAGGGACGTCCCAGGAACCCATGACCTTGGTTTACAAAGGTTAACGTTCCCCATATCAAAACACAAGAAATGAAAAATGCACAATTTACTAAAACAATAAAAGCATAAATCTGCCATGTATATATATAGGTAGGCTCTAGGCTACAAATGCATTTGTTCTATCTCACTTGACAC
>JAOUQX010000003.1:15678947-15690265 GCA_028566295.1 Liobagrus marginatus
CCCAATGATGGCAGCATGTCTGGAGCGGGGCTCGAACCCCCGATCCTCTGATCACTGACTCAGAGCCTTACCCACTTACCTACTACATAAATCATAGAAGGTCAGAATCGTTTTATATTCGGAAAATAATTCATAGAGGCATGATCATTGTTTCATCTGACACTTTATTGTCTCAGGTCTGTTTTCCATGCTGTATTTACGCACCATGATTAATGCACATGTCAAAAACTCTTCTTCCCTTCGCACACCATCACTAACTGCTTCTGCAACAAACTCCATTTTCTTGGATCGGAAACTTTGTTTTCGATTGGTTCTTTGTTTGTTTAATTCTCGTGTCCCCTAACTTAAATGGCTTGCTGACAGTAGCGCGACTTAGTACTGACGGGCCCCAGCGCGCGCTATTCCGCCGGGGCCCCCTGAGCTGCAGTTATAAAGCACAGACAAACACACACGCGCTCGTCTAAAAGGGAACCCTAGCGATATAAGAAAATTAGAAACTTATCTAATCTACGAAAATTAGACCAACTAAACTCTTATCCATTAATTAAGTATGCTTAATTAAGATGTAATGTATTCTAATTAATGTATTCAGGAAATTTATAAAGACAGACAGACGTATTGTTTCAGCCTTAGTCAAAAGGCATGCAGGTTTGTTTGTAACGCACGCACCTCGAGCCATTCTCCATGTGACTTTCTTCCTATTTATTAAATCCGGGCAATTGGATGATGAAACACTGATTAAAATTTAAATACAATTTATACAAAATCAAATTCACTTTAAAGAAACAAAACTTAAAGAACAGTAGCGTCAAAATCATGATGTCAAAATCATGTCTGACCCAATTACACGATCCGACACATTGCGCATCTTAGGATGTAGCCTACCTTATGCATGCTGTTCACTTTTCATAATCAGCATAGATGAAATTTCAATAATAATAAAATTTAAGCCACATATTTAAGAATTAATATGTAACTAAACTAGTCTGCGTTTTCTTTAACCCTATGGCCAATGTAGGCGCCGGCGCGTGCGGGTGGATTATTTAACCATGACAGCTGAAACAACTTAAAACACTCCGTCATGTTGGCCATCGTTATAAATATGACATTATAAATGCGCTACTTTTATTTGAGTACACACTCACGATAAAAAAAAAAAGCTTGTGCTTTTGTGAAATTAAGATTGTGAAAAAACAGTGTGCACGTTCTTTCAGCTGTCTGTGAGAATCTTTCTGAAACACGTTTCAAACATGAAACTGAAACTCAGCGCCTGCCCTTCCCGCACCCACACCCACCCCTGCAGCACGAGCCCCAGTGCGGCTGCACTGCCTGTAGTTACGCCACTGCTTTCTGATCACCTGACATTTTTCGCATCCCTAAATATGTATATACTGTATTTGGATTTGCCTGTAAATCTGGCCAGTTGATCATGTTTTAATTAAACACCTTTATTGTTTTATTTTTTTTTTAAATCCAAATCTGTTTGTTCTTAAAATATATAAACTCTAAAATCTACTTGCACTATACATGGGGTACACTGATCCCTTAAGTTGGATGAAACTTAAAAATCACCTTTGAAAGCTCAGATAAAATGTATCTATAATGTGATGCCATTTATGAAGCGGAATGTAATCTGTCTCATGTGTTGGGTGATCTGCCGAATGGGATTCAGACTAAGCAGGGAAAAAGTAATAAACCAACTCTGTATTTTATTCCTAAACTATATTAAAAAAGTACCTTAAATGAATAAAAATGATAAACGTAAAAGGTCATGAGTGAAGTTTTATAGGAGCGTATAGTGCTCTAGAGTATGATTGACATTGTCCATGGGCAGGTGTGGAATGGAATGAGATTAATAATAAAATGTGAAATACTCGTGTAATCATTTTAGCATTTTTTTATTATTATTATTACAGTATTTCTGCACTTATACTTATTTTCTTTTCTGCTTCACAGAATCGATTTCACCTACAGGTGATGACACGAATCCCTACATCAGATCTGGCGGAGCTTCTGACCACGGTGCTGCAGCGCAGCGGCTGGCATGAGGGCATGGCCGTGCTCTGCCAGGGGTGGGAAGAAGCTGGCCTTCTTGACCTCCTGAAGCTGCATAGTACCACGGCCAGTGACCACACTCGTTGGAACCTCCGTGCTGCCGTTAACCTCTCGGGTAGTTCATTAGATCAAAAAGGCATATCAGACTTTCTAGAGCAGCACTTCAGCCTGGACCATCCACCTCCAGCATCGGTGCTGCTGCTTGGGTCCGATCCACAATGCGTCTCTGCTGTACTGCGCAGTGCTCATGACCTGGGTCTTACATTGCCTACTATACACTGGATTATGGGCTATCCTTTAAGCCCGGATGCCTTGCATTCAATTGGCTTACCACTGGGGCTTCTGGCCTATGGTGAGGTTGACCGCAAGCCTCTGGACTTCTATATTCGTGACACTTTAGAGTTGGTCAGTCGAGCAGTTGCTGCTGCCACACTAGTGCGCCCAGATCTTGCACTCATCCAAAACATGGTCAACTGTTTTGATAAACCAAACAAACATGAACTGCCTTCATCTGGACAGTACATTTCCAGGTAATTGTTTTCATTTTTTCTTTATTCATTATTTTTTTGACCAAAGGATTTAATTAAGGTCTTAGACTGAAATGTTTTTAGAGTTATTAAAATCGTTGGCATATACAGTAGTAGTAGTCATAGAAAGTCAAAAAGCCATAGACACCATATACATCCCATATACATTATAATACAGTAAAATTCATTTCCTGGCATATCACAGCCCAGGAAGTTGGGATCAAAGCACATGGTCAGCCATGATACACCACCTCTGGAGCAGGGAGGATTAAAGACGTTTCTCAAGAGCCCAACAGTGACAGCTTGGCAGCCTCGGGGCTTAAACCCTGATATTCCAACCAATCGCCCAGAGCCTTAATCATGTGAGCGTCACTGCCCCAGGTCCTCTAACAAAACTTCCCCGTCACCAAACTAAATATCTGAAGGATGTAGAAGACACAAAAACAACACATTTATGAATTCACCATTTTTTCTACGTTTCCTTTCCAAAACTAAAGGCATACCATGCGACATACTATAGTGTACATACACTGCACAACCTATGGACATATCTCATATCTAAGTGTCTGATTTCTGTATGGTAAGGTGATCTGAAAAAAAAATCCATTTTACATTAAACAGAAAAGACAAATCAATAATTATTGGTTAGTTGACGCTTTTCTGACATGCCAATTTGAAAACCCAGTTGCGTCATTGGTTTTACACCAGTCTTTTAAGGTGCATCAGCAGAGGTGGGTAGAGTAGCCAAAAAATGTACTCAAGTACAAGTAAAACTACTTAGAAAAAATGTACTTAAGTAAAAGTAATCATGTTAATAAATTACTTGAGTAAGAGTACTATCTCAAGTAACAAGTTGCTTACTCGTTACTTCAGATCTGTTTAAGATGAAGCCAAATCTGGAATTTCAGACTACATCGAGAGCTTTCACACCTCTCCTTTACAGTTCTGTTTATATCAAACCTAGGTTGAGGATAAAGGGTCATTTAAACATCTACATTTAAACAAGATAACAGAACAAATGAGAATGTGTGTGTAGCATGTGATGGCGTATGTTTTTTAGTATGTTTGTGTATTAACGTTTATCTGTGGGTGCGTTTCAGTATGTGATTGTGTTTATTTGGTCCCATCTGTTGTCTTGAACAATCAGTCTTACCGAATTTTACTGTTGAACTTTAGGTTAAATTATATACATTATATTAGGTTTAATTATTTATAAATTATCACTTGAATCCTTCATTGGTAATTATGTATCAACAAGGACTTATACAAGTAGCAAGAAAAAATTAGAGAAAAAATACACTATTTTTGGGGAAATTAATGGTTAGTGTTAATGATTAGTTTGTTCGGCTAATCAGATCATAAAACTCCTAAACACTTAACTCTTAAAGAGTTACCTTTAAAATTCACTTTTTATTCTTACATTTGCCAGGGTTTTTTAGATGTTTTATCAGTTTATGCGTTCCCTAAAAATAAAATAAAATCTCTTTTTTATTTCTATATACGTTCTACGCTTTAGTGAGGTGTATGTGTATAAATACCTACCAGCAACACACATTTAAACGTTTATTCCAAACGCCTTCATATTCTGATGTTCATTATCCATTTAAACACTGTTTCATTAATTTAAATGTAAAATTAATATGAGAATATGAAGATGTTAGGAATAAACGTTTAGATGTGTGTTGCTGGTAGTTGTGACATATTTATCATTGCGAAAATTTGAAAAATCGATTACATAAAAAAAATCTAAAAGAAGTAAATTAAGTCAATGTGAGAAATTGTATATTTAAAATAATATTAAAGGGCCCATAGTTACCATATTACAGTTAAATAAGGTCCGAATAAGAATACTTTTTAACCCTTACCGCTATATGTTCAGGTTGGAGCCGGAATTCCTGTTAGCTGGAGATTGCACTTCGTGTTGGTGAACATAGCATGCATTGCATAATGTAACTGTTCTTTTTATTTTTTGGGGTAAAAAAATGGATTGTACTTGAATCCACGTGGTGTCCTGCCTCCGGTGATCCGCCTGATTCTTCCTCTACTTCGGTCATTATCTTCCTCAGTTAACTAAACGCGCCCAATTAGTAAGCAGGTAATACGCATTAGCGAAGCAACAGCTTCAGCGTATCGCAACACTTCCGGTCACGTGATGTAAAGTAATTATTAAAAACCCTTTCGCAGTAACGGAGAAACGGCGCCGAATGTAGCTAAGTAAAAGTACAGTTCTATATGTAAAAAAGTACTTGAGTAAGAGTGTAAGTAAAACCAGGCAGAGTTACTCTAAAAGTACATCTGTGTCAAAAACGTACTCAAGTAAATGTAACGAATTAAATGTAACGCGTTACTACACACTTCTGTGTATCAGCCACTTAGTACAATAGGCAATAAAAATGACACATATTACATTTGTCGAAGCTTGTTTTCACGATTTTATCAATGAACTAAGTATTAAACTGGAAGATTTTTTAAGTTTTTGAATTCAATTCCAGGCTTAAGTAACAGTAGTAGTAATAGAAAGGCAAAGGGTCATAGATATAAGTCTGTAGCAAACATTAAAATGGCAGAAACTGTTCCACTTTTTAGCAATAATGACAAAAACAATGTTTTTTTTTCTTTCGGAATGACAACTATAGATGGAAGGTATTCAATTCTTAATAAGGAGAGAAAATTAAGCTTTATGGGATATTATGCTTTGGAGCTTTTTAAGTATGGATTATTACGAATGGGATGAAGTTGACTTCTTTTTATATATTTAGTGCTAGCTAATAGTTAATAGCTTTAAAACAGCGGCATTAAATCTGAGCACTTGAAAAAATACTGTGCCTTATAAACTAAAAAAAACCATTTTATTTTTTATTTTCGATTCATATGGATTAGGTTATGAGCAGTTTTTCAATCCGTCCCTTTTTAGTACATACCAAAGTTTCTTGTATAGTTTCAAATATGTTTACATATGGTTTCCTGACAACGGCATCTTGTATCACCTGGCCTGTGCTTAGTAACTGTGCATGTAAATGATCCAGTCCAATCCATTTACCTAAGTCAATTAGAGCCTTACATTTTTGAGGGAGTAATCTACTTAAAAGTGCATATTTCAACGGCTTTCTTCATAACCCATTGAGTCAATCAGCAAAGGTTTGAGCTATTACATTTCTGAGAAAATGCTTATTAATATATAATTTTTAAAAAAGATTGCATGTTCTTCAAAAAAAGGAGTAAATCCATTGTCATTTAGTTTGGAGAGTGAGGGGGTTTTGCAAAACCAAAAGTGTCTGATTAACAGTCTCGCAACTTTTCAGGTACTAAAAATAAATGGCTGGGTAAAATTCAGGCTTTATGCAGTATTTGAATTCAACTATATTTTAATACTTTTTCATGCATCAGGCTTATATAATAATCGTTCGCTTTCGGTGACTGCAGTGAAACTGTGAGTCTGGCAGCTGGATGCCAACGTGTTTTGGAGCTTTATGCTATATTCATGAGTTTTCCTTAGATACTTTCCCACGAGGCAGGGATCACTCTTATCAAACGAGCCCACTGCTCCGCATGGATTAGTGAGGTTTCTTTTTTCCCAAATCCTCCCCACAAACACAAGACGGCTTGCTCTGCGCTGTGGTCATGCAGAGAATTCTGCCGCTCAGCACAACAGGATCAAATCTGTCAAATAGGCCCAAACAGAATGTCAAACAATTGAGTTGGACAAAGCTTTAGTGCAAA
The DNA here is from genome assembly GCA_028566295.1 of Liobagrus marginatus. Classification (NCBI taxonomy): domain Eukaryota; kingdom Metazoa; phylum Chordata; class Actinopteri; order Siluriformes; family Amblycipitidae; genus Liobagrus; species Liobagrus marginatus. The sequence continues at coordinate 15,685,250 of JAOUQX010000003.1, forward strand.
AGAGCCAAACCAATATTACTCAGTACACTACTATAAATTAGGATCCTTTACTGATTTGATTGCCCTTCTGAACAGATCGATGTTACAGTAAACGCAAATGACTAAAATTGTCACAAAGTTAGAAACAGTTGTCTAGAATGTCTTTGAATGCTGTAGAATTGCAACATTTCTTGACTAGAACTAACAGACCCAAACACTGTTCCAGCATGACAATGCCCCTGTGCACAAAGCCTATGAGCGCCACGAAGACATGATTTCGGGGTTGTTGTTTAAAAACTTGAGTGTACTGGACAGAGCCTTCACCTTAATCACACTGAAAACTATTGGGATGAACTCGAACGCTAACTGCACCCCAAACCTCCACTTCTAACACTAGTGCCTGAACTAACTAACAAATCCCCACAGCCACATGCGTGGCGGTTATTATAAGAATAAGTGTGAGTACATCTAGAATAAGATTTTCAGAAACACATATGGAAGTGATAAGTGATGGTCAGGTGTCCCCATACATATGTCCATATAGTGTACATTAGCTGAATTATAATAATCATATTACTCTTAAGGGCATCAGGGTGACAGAGTGGTTTGCATTCCTGCCCCACAGCAAGAAGGCCATGGGTTCGATTCCCACACAGGGTCTTTCTGTGTGGAGTTTGCATGTTCTCCCCGTGCTTGTGCGGGTTTTCCCCAGGTACTCTAGTTTCCTCCCGCCTCCAAACACATACGATTGGGCATAGGTGAATTGGCTACTCTAAATTGTGAATAGGAGTGAATGTGTGTGTGAACGGTTGCGTGTCTTTAAGTGTTAACGCTGCGATTAACGTCCAGGGTGTAACCCCCCTCACACCCTAAGTTAGCTGGGTTAGACTCCAGCGCCCCCACGACCCTGAACAGGATAAATGCTAGATAATGAATGAATGAATCTGACCCATACATGCCATTTACTTTTTGTCGTTTGAGATGTCAGTTCCTTTTTTCAGTACTGAGATGAGCACAACGTATAACTCATTAGTGCATGGTGTATTCCTGAGGTTGTGAAAGTCCAGTGTGGATTTAGCATTCATTTTTTTATTGGTCCTCTCAGTGCACTTTGAGAAATAGATGTGAGCTAGTTCTAAGTAATTAAAACCTGCCATCCTAAAAAGGAGGAACTATAGTCTGTAAATGCAATATCACTCAGCACCATGATGAATGGGGAGTGCGAGGATAGGCTGGTGGGGGGGCTAGGGGGATGTCAGCTTGTGGGCCAACTTGTGTCTCTCACACGCAAAATTAATGATAAAAACATTTCAGGCCAAAAAAGGTTTTCCAACATTTTTTAAAGCTTGTTTTTTTTTTATTTGAAGCAGTTCAACATTGGACACATGCCAGGTCTTTTAATGATGACTGAAGATGTTCATTTCCAGGTCCATGTAAGAGCCTAGTCTGGCCCATAGACGCATTGTCTTGTCTAAAATGATCCGAGCTCCTCCCTGTATCTTCAGTTCATCTTGACAAGCTTCCATAATTTATTGAAAGAGATTGAGTTTCACAACCAAATATACTCCCTGTGAAAGCAACTCTTATAGTTTACAGTACAAGGGCAGCCAGATTGTGTCAGTCATCAGAGAGGTAATCCCTTTCCCCTGGCCTCCCCTGACTCATGTGCAGTATTCATTGTCTGCTAGTCTGCTGATGGCGATAAGACAGATTTAACTACAGGTCACTCCTGGAAGTGTAATGCCATGATGAACATACTTGATCATAACCTTTTGTCATTACAGATTTGTGAGGTATATTGTGGTCTACAATTTTGTCTTATGTCAGTTCTTTTGCCCTCAGGTTTCTCTCAAACACATCCTTCATGGGGCTGACTGGTGCAATTAGTGTGCAGCGGAACATGTCACGTGTGCTTACATCTCAGCGTGCGCACATCTGGAGGCTTCGGCGAGATGCTTTGGGCCAGCCCACCTGGGTGACGGTGGGCAGCTGGGAGGGAAATAAGCTGGATGTTGAGGAACGAGGTCTGTGGCAGAGCTCAACTCCACGCCAACGCACCGAGGCACAAAGAGGTAGCGAGGGCTACCGCTGGAGGCCAGGCTTCCCTGTTTCAGGAAGCCGTTTGCGTGTAGTTACCCTAGTGGAGCACCCGTTTGTGTTCACGAGGGAGGTGGATGAGGATGGCAACTGCCCAGCTGGACAGTACTGCCTGGATGCAGGTACCAACAGTTCCGAGATGTTGGATCGTTTTTTTTCTACCCGAGCACAAGGGAATAACACATTTGTTCCAGTGGATTACAGCAAGTGCTGCTATGGTTACTGCATTGACCTGCTAGAAAAGCTGGCCGAGGACTTGAACTTTGAATATGACCTTTACATTGTTGGAGATGGCAAATATGGTGCATGGAAAGGTGGCCGATGGACAGGGCTGGTTGGAGACCTGCTTAATGGCGTGGCTGATATGGCAGTCACCAGCTTCAGCATCAACTCAGCACGCAGCAAAGTAATGGACTTTACCAGCCCTTTCTTTTCCACCAGCTTAGGTATCCTAGTGCGCAGTAAAGACACGGCAGCACCCATTGGAGCCTTTATGTGGCCACTGCACTGGACCATGTGGGTGGGCATCTTTGTTGCGCTGCACTTGACAGCACTCTTCCTTACGCTCTATGAGTGGAAAAGCCCATTTGGCATGACTCCACATGGGCGTAACCGCATGAAAGTGTTCTCCTACTCTTCTGCCCTTAACCTGTGCTACGCCATTCTTTTTGGTCGCACGGTATCAAGTAAGACGCCCAAGTGCTGGACAGGACGATTTCTCATGAATCTATGGGCCATCTTTTGCTTGTTAGTTTTGTCCAGTTACACAGCCAACCTTGCTGCAGTCATGGTTGGGGAAAAGACATTTGAAGAGCTTTCGGGCATTCATGATGCCAAAGTGAGTGTTTTATTTCACATCTACAAGTTTCTTTTTTTTATTTTTTTATTTTTTTATTTTTTTATAAAAGTTGTATTTCAGAGCAATAATTTGCTCCACAGGTCACATAACATTAATGCAAAGTTAAAAGTGAGTCTGTTAAAAGTCAAGGCAATTTGCCTCTTTTGTGAAAGTGATTTTCAGTGCCCAAAACCCCCCAAAAACAAATATATAGTAAGAGATATTTAGAAAAAAGGAGTCAACACTTTTATAGTAGAACAGCTTGGCCAGTCACCCCAACCTCACCCAATTGTGCAAGACACCTAGCAGAGAATCTTAGATGAAAACTGATTCATTTGGATAAAGAAAGTATGTAATATACACTATATGTCTGAGCAAGGCCCTTAACTCTCAGTTGCTAAATTGGATGAAAATGAGATAAATGTAAGTCACTCTGGATAAGGGCATCTGTTAAATGCCAGAAATTTAAAGACGCTCAAGTTCTTCCACTCTAACCAGAACACACCATATCTTCATGGAGCGCAGGGTGTTTGTGCACAGGGGCATTGTCATGCTGAAACACTGTTAAGTCTTTAAATACCTTAGTTCAAATAAAGAGATATAATATAAGTAATATTACAGCATACAAAGGCATTATATATGCTTATATGGATCCGATTATATACATTATATACGCTTATATAGATCTGATTACAGTGGAACCTTGGGTTACGAATTTAATCCGTTCCGGATCTTTACTCATAAGATGAAAAGTTCGTATCCCGATACAAATTTTCTTATAAGAATGAACAGAAACTTTGGTAATTCGTTCCGGATAACCAAAAATATTACTTTAAAAATATTCACTAATATTATTTACTTTTAACATGTTATATTGAAAGCGTACCATATAAAAACATATAAGAGAGGAAAACATTATCTTTACTGGGTACTTTACCTTTGAGAAGACTCGCTACTCCCTCTTACAGCGTATACACAAGATCCACTACGATATAATAAGCACAATTGTAAGAGACGAGCTGTGTTGCTGGATCCAAACGCGGAGAGCGTTGGAGTCCGTGGAAAACTCAGGAAAAGATTCTACTGGGACGATAGCGCGGTTAGCGCAACTAGCTAGTCGTTTGCAAGTCGTTATTACTAACGGGGGCATTTTAACTAACAAAAAGTGGCTGGTTAGGTCGGTAATATAACCAACAAGCTGGCGTTAAGAGGTTTAGCGGAAAGGTGAACGGAGCTTGGTATGATCGGTGAATGAACAATACTTCGCAACAGGTAAACAGAAGTGTTAGGCTTAAATAGGTTGTGAGGGGAAGTGAGGGACTGCGGTCGCGGAGTGAACCGGAGTGAACAGTCTAGAACTTCGGCGACGGATCTCTCAGAGGAGGCAGGGATTGGGTCGCTGTTACGGTAGTATCCCTAAAATTTTGTTCTTAAACAGAGGCAAAATTTTTTGACGAGCTGCGATTCGTAACCTGAATTTTATGTATGCCGGGGGGTTCGTAAGCAGAGGTTCCACTGTATATACATCATATATACTTATATGGATCCAATTATATACATTATATATGCTTATATAGATCCGATTATATACATTATATATGCTTATATGATCTGATTATATACATTAGATATACTGTACTTATATGGATCCAATTATATACATTATATACGCTTATTTGGATCCAATTATATACATTATATATGCTTATATGGAGCCGATTATATACATTATATATGCTTATATGGAGCCAATTATATACATTATATATGCTTATATGGAGCTGATTATATTCATTATATATGTTTAAATGGATCCGATTATATATGTACAGCATACAAAGGCATTATATACGCTTATATGGATCCAATAATATACATTATATATGCTTATATGGATCCAATTATATACATTATATATGCTTATATGGAGCTGATTATATACATTATATATGCTTAAATGGATCTGATTATATACATTATATATGCTTATATGCCGGTGTATAAGTCGACCCGGTGTATAAGTCAACCCCCCCATTTTTCATTCGCAAACTTGGGTTTTCTGCTATACTCGCTGTATAAGTCGACCCCCCCCTACCGCCTTC
>JAOUQX010000003.1:15690365-15709093 GCA_028566295.1 Liobagrus marginatus
AAGGGGTTGGGGGGGTTGGGGGGGGAGGAGACACTCTTTCACACAGGGAAATGTAGGTTTGGTTATTGTTTTCCCTTAATAATAACAACCTTCATTTAAAAACTGCATTGTGTGTGTACTTGTGTTTTCTTTGATTAATATTAAAAGATGAAACATTTAAGTGCGACAAACATGCAAAAAAAAAGACATCAGGATGAGGGCAAACACTTTTTCACACCACTGTATGTGTCTTTTGAACATCCTATTACAGAGTTAGTCTCAGTCTTAGTCCTAGAGAGTCAACGCATTAGTCATATGCACCTGCTGTCCATAATGAATGCCAAAATAAGTACAAAACTAAGTAAAAACACACACACAAAATATTATAATAACACTATGCCACAGAAGTCTAATTGTGTAAATATAGAAATACGTAATGTGTAGGTCTGTATGTGCAAGCTTACAATACTGACTTATATCAATAAAATGAACGTAATAAAACTGGAGGATACACATCATCAATACACTGATCAGCCATAAAGTTATAAAATGACCTGCCAAGGTTTAGCTATATTATAATTGCTATAAAGGGTTTTGCATTCATGTGTCAATCAGTAAACTGTTATTAACTAAGGAAACAGAGTTCATGTTAAAACTCTTACCAATTCAGAAGATTCAAAATATGCTTAAAATTCATATTCTTCTGTAATATTAACTTAAGATTTATTTTGTGTGACCCTAACCCCTGAAATTAACATATTTCTTTATAGTTGCTTTGCGACAATGCCCATTGTTAACAGCACTACAGAATGAATGATTCAGGTAATAAAGCTTTTTTTTGTAATTTAAAATAATTTAAAATCAGATGACAGACTTCAAAGAAGCTACTTATGGGTCAATTAAGGGTCAAGCTGCATCTGAATAGACAGACACTGACACAACCATACAGCCAGTATAGACATTCCTAAACAGAGCTATAAAGATTTGAAACATACAAGAACATTATTTGTATTAGTATGCATTAAGAGTCTTATACTACAACTAAGAGGTTAAACCTGTTCCGGCATGACCAGGCCCATGTACACAAACAATGTCCATAAAGACAATGTTTTTAAACTGTTGTTACAGAGTAAACTCAGTAAACTGCTAGAGCACTCATGTCCAGCACAAACAACAAGTTTGGGATGAAATGAAATGCCAAATTCACCCGAGGCACAACCTCGCATATGCCCTTGTGGCTGTATGGGCAAATCTCCACAGCCACATTACAAAATCTAAAGAATTATAGAGGTCACCATAAAAATCTAGATGTGAAATATATCTTATGCATAAAAATCGCATACAATTGTAACCATTTAAATAGTTACACAATGTAAAACCAAATTCTTTATTAATGTTAAATGCAAACTGTAATAAACCAACAAGCATTAAAATGTTTTTGCAAGAAAGACGATGAAACAGTGCCAAACCGGCCATTATTAGAGTAGTGCACTATATTCATCATACGAGTGTGACAGTCAGGTGTCCACAAGTATTCGCTCAGATCAACAATACCCAAACACACACACACACACACACACACACACACACACACACACACACACACACACACACATATATACCTTCGCAAAGTGTTCAGAGTTTCAGCAAGTGAGTTGACCCGCTTTAGTATACTGTCCAGTTTGTGTGGCTCCTCTTTAAGAAACTTCACAGCCTCCACCTCAACTCGGAGCACAGCCCGCATTCGCCCTTGCAGTGCTGGTAGCTCCAGTAATCAATATACCCAAACACACACACACACACGTATATGTATTTGAAAAATCGTGACCCCACATAAAGACAGGGTTTGGGAAAGCACGATTAATTAATTGCCTCCTAAATCTTTTCAAACTTCTCAACAGAGTATCAAACTCTGAGTAGATTGTCACCTGCAGTCTGTAGTAGTCAACAAGTATCCAAAAATGTTAACATGTAAACAATATGGCCATCACATGTGAATGAGCTGTGCACAGCTGCATATTATAAAGAACAATTTCTTGAATTCATTTGCATTAAACTTAAAAAGGCTTATTTCTTTATCCCACACTTGAACTGTTTTTGCAGCAAACAGCTTCTACAAAAACTGTGATCATTTGTGATAATTCTCATTATAATACAGTGGTACCCCGCTTATCGACTTTAATCCGTTCCTTAAAACCGGTCGAAATGCAAAAAGGTCTAAGAGCGAATGTAATTATCCCATAGGAAATAATGGAAACCCAATTAATCCGTTCCCGAGCTCCACCGATACCCATTTATTAACATAAGGTAGTTGAGTAGCATAGGACCGGAGGTAAACAAAGGACTAGCGTCGCTAATGCTAACGTGCATATCGGCACGGTGGCTGAATAAACAGTGTTAACTCGTCTATGAAATAGGCGTACTAATAACGCGGGTTTGGCTTTTAAACACACGAAAGAATGGAACATGAATGAGCGCTCGATATGTCGGCAAAACAATACTTCACATTGAGCTAATGCTAGCGCTTGGCTTAAATGTCCGTGTCCCGGAAGTATAGCAGTCGCGACCGGAAGTGACGCGGCCGCGAGTTCAGAACTCCGGTGATGGTTCCCTCAGCAGGGCGGTGTTACACACGCACTAAATTGTTATTTTGACCGCTAAATAACACTATGTTGTTCACAAACCGAAGTTTAAATTACGATAGATGCTCTCTCCACGAAGGCTGAGGTGAGACTGGGAAGATCCTTTCCCTCGCTCACGTGCATCGGGGTAAAAAAAAAGTTGATAAGCACGTATTTGGTCGTTCAGTGGGCGCAAATTCCGGTCAAAAAACTGTTCGCTATTCGAAAAGTCCGATGTCCGAGCCGGTCGATAAGCGGGTTACCACTGTACTTAAAAATAAATGATGGGAAATCACCGAACTTTACGACACCAATAAGAGTGATTACTGATAGGCAGATCGGCTGTCTGTCACTTGCAAGCAAACCAACCTCGTTTCAGAGCAGAGCTCTAATCTACAATAACTACTTTCTACTCAAGGACCTACACAAATGTAGTGGAGTACAACGTACGATATTTGTCTTTTAAATGTAGTGAAGTTAAAGGAACAAATTTCCAGAACAAATAATACTTGAGTAAAGTACAGATACTTAAAAAGTGTACTTACCGGTAAATACTGTACTCAAGTAAATGTACTCCGTTACTGTCCACTTCTGTCGAAATGAATGGCAAATTATTAACATTTTAAACGCTATTTTTGGACTACTACTCTTACCCTAGTATAGAAGGAAAGCAGTATCATAATATCCATGAAAAAAAACAGGTCCCGATTTTCTTCTGGTCTTTCTTGATGTTTTCTTATTCGATGCAGCGAGAAAATCTGGGACTCCCTGTCTGCTCCCACCTGTGCCTTCTTGTTTCTTGTTGCTGAACTGATGTTACTGACACTGACTCAGATTGTTCTTTGTATCTATTTGGTATTCCAGGACTGTATGAAAAATAAACAGCAGCGTCTCTGAGTTGTACCCTTGTTCCATTTCTCCTGTTGGTTGGTATACAGCATTTGCGGTTGCAACTGAGCTCAACTTGGCCTGGTAATAAGCATAATCAAATAACAAATTACAGAGATGATGGCTCATCATAAGCGCACATATTTATGAGCAGCCATGTGTCTCCGTTGCTTGTAATCTCTTTCTAATAGATGTATTCTCAACAATAGCTAGTGGTATTGTGACACTAGTTTGAAAATATATTCAAAGAGCCGTGTAAATATAAAAATGGTCGGATAGTGTTACCTGCTCGGTGGTGGATCTGTGCCCTGTGTTGATGTGTTGTGTTTTTAACCCCATTTATACCCAATCAAACAGTCACATCAGAAGATCTAATTTGCTATTTTACATGAGATCTATTTTAAAAGCGATAGTTTGCCTATGCAGGCAATACCAATGTAGTGTATTTGCCTACCGTTAGACGCTCTTATACAGATCTAGATGTGTTGTTTACTTGTGAGAAAAAGAATACTTTCTCTTTCGTCATCACTTTCTAATAGAAAGTGTTGGCTGCTGGCTAAAATCTTTAGCATGATGGCTCCTTAATCAACAATTGTACTGCTATCCTTAGGAATGTGATCCTACTATTGTGCCTTGTCGTGTATTAATTTCCCATTTTGCTGAGGGTGACACTAGATTTATGGGTGTGCTTGCTTAGAAACAGTTAGCCTGGACAAATGATGATGGTTCCATTTGCGACTGACAGGCAGACAGAGTCTGACTGATGAAAACCTTAGTGTCCATATTTAATCAAACAAAGAATAGCTGGATAAGGAAAGTGTGTGTGTGTGTGTGTGTGTGTATGTGTGTGTGTGTGTGCGTGTGTGTGTGCGTGTGTGCGTGTGTGTGTGTGTGTGTGTTTGCGCAGGCAGTTGTATAATCCCTCTCTCTTTCTGTTGTGAAGGACAGATCCCCCTAAGCTTGATGCTTTCATCATGGACAAAGCTCTCCTGGACTACGAGGTATCCATCGATGCCGAATGTAAACTCCTGACTGTTGGAAAACCCTTCGCTATCGAAGGTTAGAAACCTATTATCCTTCTCAATCTTTTGAATATGCATGATATGTCTACATCTTTATATACACTTTAACTAGGGATGCATCCCAAACTCATGTACTTGTACTCATAAAAATACCCTGATACCAAAAACCGAGACCTCACAAGACGTCATTTACAGTGTTTAGCAGAAAGAACAGACACAACTGACACTGACGCACATGACAGATACAATGCCAGCCAGAGCAGTGCGGAAATATAAAAAAAATGAATGATGGCATTTCTCATTTTTTATTATGCCCTTGCTTATTAGGACCTTTGGAACTTATTGCTGGCCTGTACTCATTAATCTCAATGTAATGCGCTTTGAGAATTGCCACATCATCAAAAAAAAAAGAAACAGGTATCGGTATCAGAACAGATGAGTGTCAAAGAAAATACCAGTACTCCTTCTTCATTCTTAAAGACTGGTATCGGTGCATCTCTAATTTTAACGAATTTTTAGCAATAATGTGGGGTGCAGTCAGCGTTCCAGCTCATCCAAAAGGAAGTCAGTGGGGATGAGTCAGGGGACTCGAGTTTCCTTCCATAGCCCACTCAAGTGGTTGTGCAATCCTAAACCAGGGATGTTTACACTATCAATAAATACTGTAACCACGTTTAGCTTCAGCTCCAATTCATGACAGTCCATTGATGAACAAATATACACCACTGTAAATGTTTAAACTATAAAAATTAGATGAATTATACGATTGGTTGTCATATTAATCCCAGCACCGTTTATTCCGTAAAACAGCACTGAACGGTTTGCGTTCCTTTTCATGGAATTAAAGAAAAAAATTCGATTTTGGATAGTTTGTTGGGAAACAAAGGCTGGTGAACAAATGAAGAGATGTTCTCATCTCATGTTTTCATATTTGAAACCCCTGAGCGCATTTCACAGCTCAGCAATTTTGAAATTTGTCTTGAGGATTTCATTGAAGAGAATCACACACCCTTGCTTTTTTTTGGCAGAAAGCGTGTATTTAACCAGCGTGAGCAGAAACAGGTTTGTCACCACAGTTCCACAGTTCTCTCCAGAATAATTGAAGGGTTCTCTTCAATTATTTTGCAGAGAGAGAAAACAATAGAAAGCTTCCAGCTGTAGCCAACTAGCTTTAATATCCTTAATGCTATAAGCCTGGCAGTTAGCTGAGGTTAGAACAATCAGTGCGGCTTGTTTCCTATTATTGCTGTTAACCTTTATTTAATAATTTACAGCCCTCAATCTAAATAAAAAAATTTTTTAATGGCCAAAAGTTTGGGAACAATAGTCGGCAGAGTGGCGCAGCGGTAGCGCGCTTGCGCCGACATATACTCAGCGCATTTGCGCTGCAGGCAACTTGGGTTCGAATCTGGCCCAAGGTCATTTCCCGATCCCTTCCCTAATCTCTCTCCCACTTCATTTCACTCTCTGTCCTATTAATTAAAGGCATAAAAAGCCCCAAAATAAATCTTTTTTTTTTTTTTAAGTTTGTGGACAATAAACATAACTGTTGCCACAATATTGGAAGCACACAGTTGTCTTAGGAGCATTAGTATGGTGTAGCATTATATTAAAGACATGTTCTGTCAAGGGTTGTGTAGAAGAACTCCTAAACACCTTTGGGATGAACTGAACACCAACTGCACCCCAGACCTCCTCACCTGACATTAGTCCTGATTTCACTAATACTATTGTGGCTGAATGAACCAATTTCCATCGTCACACCTCGTGGGAAAATCGCGGAAGTAAAAGTAAGACTAAATCTCATAAAACACATATGAATGTGATGCTTAGGTGTCCAAATATTTTTGCCCATGTAATGTATCTTGTACTTGCACGCAATTAAACTTTTATCAGCTTGTTCCACATGCCTTTTCTGTGTTAATTATGTGCCTTACACCATAGCTGTCCTCTGATTGCTGGCGGCCAGATTTTCATCTTTCACGCTGTTCATGCAGCTTTCCAAAAATGCAAAATATGGACCTTAAATTATTGTTTTTGACTACATTTGACTATTGACTATATTTTTAGATAAACAACAGACTGAGAGGAGTCAAATAACTTTTTTCTAAAGATCAGTGCGTACTTGAATTAAAACTAAGCTGGTGTGTGCATTCGAATGGATACAGTTGATGAAGAAACAAACGGTGAGTATATTTGGTCGGCTTAATGATGTTGAACAGGGAAATCTGTTTTCTACTGTTCTGCTCACTGCTTGATTCTGACAGGAAGGGAATGTAGAAGCACTGTTTGTTTTTCTCTGCTTTTCTTTGTCTGTCCTGTCAGTGTTTTTCTAGCCCTCGTTCTGTCATTGACTCACCTTCACTGGTTACGCTGGAGATGAAATAAATAGCATTGCGCTCGCAGCATGATTAAAGCCTTGCACTGATTCGCGTGCTGTTTTGTCGGCAGGTTATGGAATCGGATTGGCCCAGAACTCGCCACTCACATCCAACATTTCAGAATTCATCAGCCGCTACAAATCCGATGGCTACATGGACATGCTGCACGACAAGTGGTACAAAGTGGTGCCCTGTGGAAAGAGAGTCTTCGCCATGACGGAGGTGAGAGTGGGAGCTTCCTAAGGTTTTATTGCACATTTCTATAATTAGGCAGAAACCAATGCATGAAGCCCATCCTACACTCCACCACAAATATGTGAATGGACCACATATTAATTATATGTGGAGTGAGTATATTGAGTAGTCTTGGTGATTGGCAGTTGGTTCTTGTGAATTGCCCTCTAGCATGAATAACACGATTTACCTACCTACCCTACCCTATTCTTACCTACCTACCTATTTTTCCCTAAACTATACCCTTCCCTACCCTTATCTACCTACTCTCACCTACCTAGCCACATACGGTACCTACTTCTTGAACTTATCTTTACTGACCTAACTACATACCTCCTACTGTACTGTAACCTACACTCCCTAACTCTTACCTACCTAACTACATACCTACCTACCGTACTTTAACCTACCCTAACTCTTACCTACCTAACTGCATACCTACCAACTGTACTGTAACCTACACTACCTAACTCTTACCTACCTAGCTACATACCTACCTACCGTACTTTAACCTACCCTAACTCTTACCTGCCTAACTACATACCTACCTACCATACTTTAACCTACCATAACTCTTACCTACCTAACTGCATACCTACCTACTGTACTGTAACCTACACTACCTAACTCTTACCTACCTAACTACATACCTACCTACTGTACTGTAACCTACACTACCTAACTCTTACCTACCTAACTACATACCTACCTACTGTACTGTAACCTACCTAACTCTTACCTACCTAACTACATACCTGCCTACTGTACTGTAACCTACCCTAACTCTTACCTACCTAACTACATACCTACCTACTCTACTGTAACTTACCCTAGCCTTTAACTCTTACCTACCTACCTACCTACCTACTTACCTACCTAGCAACATACCTACCTACCTATTCTACTGTAACCTACCCTAGCCTGTAACTCTTTCCTACCTACAGACCTACTTAAATGCATTAACTATAAAGTGATAGGTATTTAATAATCTGCCAAATGCTGTAAATGTACCTACTTACCTACCTACAAACGTACCCACCTACCTACTCTACTCTAACCTACTTAACCCAACTCTTACCAACCAACATTAATAGAGTTTTCGAATTGACATTCAGGACAATAATTACAAACATGGTGGGAAGTTATTCAATAAAACTCAGAGCTTGTTAGTGTGTTCTACATGGCTGTGCATGAAACCACTAATATTTTACTGTTTTGACTTGTAAACCAGATGGACGGGGGTGCTTGGGCACTGTCACGCCACACACACACAGAGTCATGCGTCAAGTCTAAACCATGCTCCACTACTTCACAACACATCCTGTCATGTTTTATTCACACTGTCAAGAAATGCAACCTCACTCGTTCCACAAGACTGGTCAGTGCACAGATTATTGCTTTGGCCTTTAGTCACTTGTGTTAGACAAACGTGACTGACATAATAAAACATTCAGGTTACAGTAGTCCTACATTATAAAAACTAAATTGAAGGAAACAATGGAGACATTTTTAAAGTTTAATTATTACGTTCATATCTATGCTGATGATGGCGTCCTAGGGGTCAGGACACCTAGGCTGGTGCCCAGTTGTCACAGTTATTAATTTAGTCCTGCATACAAAATTAATTAATAAACAATTGCAATATATCTGTGAACGATAACCCAAAAAAAAGTATCCAAGCCAGTGTTTATAATTTCCGCTTGTGGTATAGATCTCATATACTGTAGATTTCTAACACCTTTCTAAATTCATCACTGCTGTAATGAATTTATGTAACAGGATAACAGGGGAATATGGCCACTTCTTCTACATAGATATAACTGCAGGCCATCTGTCATGAGGCAGTGAACCATGTTATTGCACAATTATTTGCATTTTAAACTGAGCAAATAATGCTACTGGGATGTTTAAAAAAAAAAGACGGAAAAAACATATGTACATAATGCTTATGCCATCTGGTTTGGGACATGGATATACCCAAATAACCCAATTCATGAATTTCCAACAAACCAACCATATTGTTTTTCCATGAAATGAAATGGTGTGGGTTCTACCACCTTGTCCAGAGCAACATTCATGTGTGAACAGCAGAGACCTTCAGCTTCAATTCCTTTCATCATATTCAGATTATAATCTTTCATCAGACATGTGTACAGTTGTCTAAAATGTTTTTGTATGTAGTAGCATTACATTATTCCTGCTCTGGACCCCCTGTGCACAAAGCACATGGGTTCCATGAACACATGGTGTGTTACAGCTGGTGTGACTAAACCTGAGATTTCAGCACAAGGCCCTGACTTCAACCCCACCGTTGAGATAAACTGGAACACTGACTGCACCTCAGACCTCCTCCAATATCAGTGTCTGATCTTATTAATCATTTTGTGGCTGAATGAACAAATCCCCACAGCCACAAGCCACAATCTAGTGGAAAGCCTTTCCAGAAGTGTGGAGGATACTAGAAAAGTAAGACTGATGGAGTAGAATGTTTAAAAGCACGTATATACTGACCAAGCGTAAGGATTTGAGTGAGTTTAACAATGGCCAAATAGTGATGTCTAGACGACTGGGTCAGAGCATCTCAAAAACTGCAACTCTTGTGGGATGTCCCGGTCTGCAGTGGTCAGTATCTATCAAAAGTGGTACACTGAAGTAACAATGGTGAACCAGCGACAGGGTCATGGGCGACCAAGGCCCATTGATACACATGGGGAGTGAAGGAGGCCAAACTCACAACTTACAGGACTTAAAGGATCTACTGCTTTCATCCTGGTGCCAGTTACCACATACACACCTTCAGGGGTCTAGTGGAGTCCATGCCTTGATGGGTCAGGGCTATTTTGGCAGCCAAAGGAGGACAACCACAATATTAGGAACACAATATTAGGAAAGTGGTGTTAATGTTGTACCTGATCAGTGTATGGATTTAATGGTCAGGTGTCCCAATAATTTGGTTTATATAGTGTATATCAAAGCTTACAGATTGACAGCACAGTGAAATTCTTATTTCATATATAGCCCAGCTTGTTAGGAGGCTGGGTTCTAAACCCAGGGTACAGTCATGATACTGAGCTCCTGGAGCAGAGAGGGCTAATGGATTTGCTAAAGGAACCAACAGTGGCAGTTTAAAACTCTTACCATCTGATCACTAACCTAGAGCCTCGGATAGCTCCTGTAATTTGCTACACCAATCAGTTAACACAGAGATGCAGAAATCTGAAGTGACCTGACGGCAAAAATGACCACAGCTGGCACTGATTATTTCTTAATCAATTACATCAAGCAAGAATCCTAATGCTTTATTATCATCGGCTCGACATTAACGAAGCGACAGGGTTTTGTGAGAATGTTGAAACAGCTGGCGAGTGTCAAGTTCAAGTTGGCGTTAAAGGAGTCACCGTGTTCTTTCCATAAAGGATTATTAGAGCTGGGTGTTTTTTTTTTTTATCACTAGTCACAATTCTGGCTTAAAGTACAGTTTGGTTTACTCTTGTTCCATGACTTGGACACGTTTCCCTCCTGTAGTCCATAGTTCTTCTGAAATTAAGTTTTAGGCATAGCAATAAAAAGTTGAAATGCCAACCGAGTTAAACAGTTTTTCATGATTTGGGAGTATAACACAATGGCCCTGACAGACATGGTGTGAAATATTAAATCGGTGGACAAAATAATCAAGAATTCCTGTTGAAATAAAATATTATTGGTAATGAATTAGTACATAATTAGTAACTAATTACTGTAGCTATTGATTTAATTAAGAAATCCTTGGCTATGACAATACTGGGGATGTTCATATTTCAACGTTTTTTTTTATCTCTTTTATTAAATATATTATACCATATTACTGATTCTTTTTATTATTGATATTGTTAATATTAATATTATTATTGATATTATTTATTTATTTATTTGTTTGTTTTACCTAATCTCACAAAAGATCTGCTCTTTCAGAACCAAAAGGCAGTAAGACGTGCAGCTGCAAGATCAAATTTCTTTTGCTGTGGTTCAGAAATAGAACTTGACCTGGGCAGTGTGAAGGGTGAACCGTAGTCCAATTCGATCTGGAATAGAGGATTTGAGGAAGCACTCAGCGGATGGAGTCAGTATTCTCCTGCAGTTTTCTCCAGCTCCTTTTTTTTCCGATGCCCTCGGGTTAAAAAGAGCGAAGGAGACACCTACATTCATGATCCATTTCCTCCCACTTTTGTCATTCATCATTTTCAGTTTGTGACAGGAGCACATTGGGACAAAGACACTGAAGTGATCACATTTAAACACAGCTATTTTTAAATAAGAAAAAGAAAAAAAAGCTTTGTGTAATAAGTTCTATATTCTTTATAGACTGAAACGGGTCCTCATTTTACAGTGTTTATTTTCATATGCTCCTGAATACTGCTCATGGATAAGCATAAGAAATTAACATGCATTTTTTTTATATGATATAAAAATACATCCAAAATGTAAATGCGAAGGAAAATTTTTTAGCATCGTTGCTACATCCCTTAATTGCCGTAATATTAGCAATTTAAGGCTAGCTATTCTTCTGAAGTCTCTGGCTTGTGAAATGTTTCTGTCCCATGAATGTGGGAATAACCATCAAAGTGTTAGCTTGTAAATGTAAACTAGCTACCTAGTAATCAACCAGTAAGTCAATGCATTTGGTGTGTAGTTGTTTAAGTGTATTGTTGCACTACTCATAACGTGTTAACTTGTTAAATGTGCTGCCTTTTATAGAGTAGCTAAAGTGCAACTTTTAGTGCGTACTATATGCGTATTAAAGGCACGGTAGGAGATTTCGCTCCAAAAATATTTTTTGTTAAGCTGGTTGAAAGTCTCCTCACATCTCGATAGCACTCTTTAAATTGATTGGTCTTAATGTATGTATATGTATTTATATCGTCTGTGGAAGGAGTAGGACCTAAAAAACTTTGTCCAATCAGAACATTCGGTCCGAACATTATCATAGACTGTTGCACCTGCCTGCTAGCATATGTACTGTGTGAGCATGTTCATGCGTTTTGGAGCAGGCATGGCTTTGGAAAGTGATTATGCAGAGAGGGCAGGTCTTTGGCTTTAAAAGCTAGCTTGCTATTGTTAGTGTCTCTAAAATCTTCTACCCTACGTTTTATGTGTTGGTAATAATGTGGTAAAACCCATTAAAGCAAGTTAGGTTTGTGCACAGTGTACCTACAATGTAAATGTAAGGCAATCATGATATCCCTGAGAAGTTTGTCTTATTCACACTGTTTCCTTGTAAACACTATATGGACAGAAGTATTGTGTCCTAACCATCCATGTGTGTTTTTGTTAAACATCTTAATCCAGTTTCAGTTTGACTCTTACTCCCATAATAACCTCTACACTTCTGGAAAGGCTTTCCACTAGATTTTTAGGCATGACTGTGGGGATTTGTTCATTCAGTCACAATAGTATTAGTGAGTTCAGACACTAATGTCTGGTGAGGAGGTCTGGGTTGCAGTCATTGATCCAAAAGTCCCAAAGCGGTTTAGTGGGGTTGACACACTTCTGTTCTTTCACTCCAACCATAAACTATTATGACTTTATGGACCTTAGCGGCTTTGTGCGCTGGCGCATTGTCATGCTAAACAGCGTTTGGGCCTCGTAGTTCCAGTGAAGAGGAATATTAATGCTACAGCATATAGACATCTAGACAGCTGTGTGCTTGGAAGACACATTTACAGGCATGCTTGTAAGGTCTACACAATTTTATTATTATTTTTTTGTTTCTGCTCTGTTTGTGTGATGGTTGCATTTTCTCCCTGTGATTCAAGGTTTTCTTCTGGGTACTCTGGTAGCCTACCCTAGTCCAAAGGCATACATTCTATGCTGTTTGGCCTCTCCAAAGTGTGTGTCAACATGGGTGTAATTGTTTTATACAATTCGTATTTTTATTATTTTAAATAGATCAGAAATGAAAATCCATTACAACTTTTCAAACCATTTTCCAATCATGTCATACATTCATTCATTCATTCCTTGTCTAGCGCTTATCCTGTTCAGGGTCACGGGGGTGCTAACTTAAGGCGTGAGTACATCCTGGACAATCGGCAGTTAATCACAGCGCTAACACTTAGAGACAGACAACCATTCACACTCACATTCACTCCTATGGACAATTTAGCCAGTTCACCTTATAATTCCTTATTTTTAGGGACGGCAGGTTTTAATTACTTAGAATCAGCTTACATCTATTTCTCAAAGTGCACTGAGAGGACAAAAAAAAAGAATGCTTAATCCACACTGGACTTTCACAACCTCAGGAGTACACCATGTACTAATGAGTTATATGCTGTGCTCATCTCAGTACTGAAAAAAGGAACTGACATCTCAAATGACAAAAAGTAAATGGCATATATGGGTAAGAGTAATGTTCATTCATTATCTAGCGCTTATCCTGTGTCAGGGTCGTGGGGGCGCTGAAGTCTATCCCAGCTAACTTAGGGTGTGAGACGGGGTTCATCCTGGACAATCGCCAGTTAATCGCAGGGCTAACATGTAGAGACATCCATTCACACTCACATTCACTCACCTTTACAGCATTTAGCAGATGCTAAATCTTAGTCAAAGCAACTTACAACTGAGAAGTTGAAGGGTTAAGAGCCTTGCTCAGGGACCCAGCAGTGATAGCTTGGCAGTGCTGGGAATTTAACCCTGGTCATCAAATCAACAGTCCAACACCTTAACCACTGAGCTACCACTTCTCCACTCCTAGGGACAATTTAGAGTAGCCAATTCACCTATGCCCAATCACATGTGTTTGGAGTCGGGAGGAAACCAGGGTACCTGGGGAAAAGACAGGGAGAACATGTAAACTAAACACAGAAAGACACTGGGAATCCTGTCTTTCTTATTTATTATGCAGAAATTCCAACAGCTAAACATTTCTCACATTGGCTGAAGGTGCTCGACAACTGACAATGGTGTATGGCTTTAAGTTCAATAAGACAAAATGATTTCTTACAAAAAAAGTCCAATTAGTTCTTGTTAAGGAGATTCAGTTCTTCATCAAGACGCTTGTGAGGGAATGTGGTACATATTCGTGAGATGTGGTGGTACTGAATCCGGAATACCCTCCTGACCGTCAGTGGCTCAAATGGTTAAGGCAGAGAGAATGCTGAGTTGCTGATCGGAAGATTGGCGTTCAAGCCCCACCACTGTCAAGCTGCCACTGTCGGGCCTTTGAGCAAGGTCCAGTAGCACTGCATAAAGGCTGACCCTGCACTCTGACCCCAACTTCCATGTTGTAATATGCAAAGAAACAAATTTCACTGTGCAATAATGTAAACTTACTTTCTTATCCAGATGAGACCACAGCTGCCCTGAGACTAAAAGAAATTTCAATTCCAACAATTCCACCTGCTGCTTATCTCGGGTATTACATGGTGACTTCAAGGCGCCCTTTAAAACATTTTTTTAGGTGTCATAGCTCAGAGGCAAGACATCTAGTGTTACTGTTAGTGGGTGGGATAAATTACCGATAGCGGATGGTGTATATTACTGTTAGCCGCTGGGATATATTACTGTTAGAGGGTGGGATATATCACTGTTAGTGGGTGGGATATATTACTGTTAGTGGGTGGGATATATTACACTGATCAGTGTATGGCTGGTGCAGTACAGTCAAAATGTAGCAAGGTTTCAACACAGCACCTAAAAATCTAAATACAGTATATTAATACCATTCACATAAAGTACATGTTATTAAACTTGTGCAAACAGATCAGAACAGAAGACAGAAACAGACCGAACAAAACACTACAATTTGTGACTTGCAGATGAAAAGTCATAATAATAATACTTTTAAAATACGTGTCTTTTTTTTTTTGGCAGACATTGCAGATGGGTATCCAGCATTTCTCAGGGCTGTTTGTGTTGCTGTGTGTGGGCGTGGCCGGAGCGTTACTTACTCTCGCAGGTGAACACGCCTTCTACCGCTTGGTTCTGCCTCACATCCGACGTCGGCAGAAATTCAAGTATTGGCTCCATACCAGCCAGGTGAGACACCAGTTGTGTTTAATGCCAGCCTTTTGCTGTGCCAACACTCAACATAACACATAGCACAACTCTAAAAAAGATCATAATCATGGCCCCTTAATATTTGTAAAGTAACTTCTTCCTTGCTCTAACCCTAGTTAGCTCTAACTCTCTAACCCTCTTGGACTCAGGAAGAGCTGTTTGTTAGCAGATCCGTTGGAACAGATATTAAACAGTCATGCAGAACAGGGCTATTCAGGGGCATGGATAAAAACACCCGTAATGAATGATATTAGGCAAAAGAAGACACTCATTGCTTACACATTCGTATATTTAAAAGCATCAGAATAACAAAAGTTTTTTTGGCTGTAAAAATTTCATTACATAGAGAATTGATTTTTGATTTTTGATTAGATTAAATGTATATTATATTATATTGTATTATATTATATTATGTTATTATATATACCTATATTCTTTATAGAATTGGTGCTGTCCTGAGAAGGTAACAATCTATAACGGAGTATGAATCATATAAAATATGTTTGTGTTCCTTTTTGCATTACACACTAAAGTGCTCAAAGGGAATACTGCCATCTGGTGGCCGAGGAGTGTTACTGCACAAAAGTAAACTGAACCCATATATTCCCTGTGCTTTGGGGTTTCCAATTTGCCCCTCCAATCAAAAGACGTGTTATAGGCTGATTTGTGTCTATACAGTGTTACTAGTGTGATTCTACAAGCCAGAATGACCCCTGCCTTGTTCCAATGTTCCCCATGACCCTGTGTAGAATAAGCAGTAAATAGGCGGAAATGTTTCGAATGATAATTTTACAGAAAGGGAGGTCAGTGTGATAAAATGGTTGGTGGAGCTCTACACAGAGTAGGGAGAAAGACCGGTTCAAAGCCCAGTCCTTTCATTTGAGAATACTAGGGTTAGAATTAGTGATATTATGGTAAAAACATGTTAAAGTAAAGTTTAAAGTTACGTTTATTGGTCACATGCACATCATACCACATGCACATCATCACATCATACAACATGTTAATCGGTGGACTGTGGGTGCAGTGGTGGCTCAGACAGTTAAGGCTCCAGGTTGTTATTGGGGTTCAAGCCCTAGCACCGGCAATCTGCCACTGATGGGCCCTTGTGCAAGACCCCTAACCTTATTTCTGCGCCAGTGGATCTGTATATTGGATGTCCCTGCGCTCTGATCCATAAACTAGCATATGCAAAGAAACACATTTGACCTTTCTGTCCTTTAAATAGGACAAATAAAGCCTGACTATTCTAGATTGTGCTTTGGTGTATAAAAGTCTATCAATGTCCTTTGCTTTAGCATAGCATCCCATCCAGATTGCTTTTTTGTCTTGATGATCCTGGGATAGGCTCCAGATCCACCGCAACCTTGACCAGGATCAAGTGCTTGCTGAAGATAAATGAACAGTTCTTTCAGGTCCTATTGATTTTCAGACTCCAATGCCTCGGTTTCTTTGAGCTAATTGCTTGTTTTATTCCAGAAAATTCACCGAGCACTGAATATGACTTATGAGGATGTAAAACGGCAAAGAGCCAATGAGAAAAGGTATTGACATTTTAATGTGATCTCACTTCATGACCTCATTCGTTCCTTATCTTATAAACTGCATAACGTATCCTAGTGTCACTTTCTCATGCCGTGTTACTAATTAGATTCATTCTACATAGCTGTAATATTCAGAAGTGCCAGCCGGCACAACCTCCGCCACCGGGATCCTTCGCCAAGTGGAATAACGAGAGCAGCCAGTTAGCCAAGGACCTTAAGGATAACAAGAGGGTTCACTTTAACCTGGAGACGTTGAACACACGCCGCCTCCTCGCCCGTGTAGTCGCAGAGGGTGGTCAAGGCACTTCTGGATCTGCATCTGGAGCCGGAAACGGCGCAGGTTCTGGTTCTGGACCTCCACCAGGTGAAATTCGGGTACAGAGAGTGTGTGAAAACGGCGGTCCAGTACCTCTACAGCCGCTTCCATCATCTCCTCTTCACTCGACAGACCCTCCCAAAGATGGGGAGCTAGAGGAGCTGCAGGAGAAAATCGAGGAAATCCGCAATCAGCTAAGAGATGCGTTGGCCCGACGGGCCCAACTCCAGACTGCTCTCGCAAAGGAACGTGCTGCTGCAGTGATTACACTGACCCAGGAGGGGCCGCCCACAGTCACGGCGACAATTTGCCGCTCCCTCGTCAAAGATTTGGAAGGGAAAAGGTGATGCTGTCACATACAGCACAGTGTCAAAGGCAAAGAAAACTGAAGGCATCTTATTTTTTTTTTAATATCAATCCAAAGGCTTTCACTGAGGCCTAGAATCTGCTGCAGTCCTCATGCTACAGCAACAACAGCAACGGGACACGATTGTAACCCCTTCAGTCTTTCAAAGCTCCAGCACCTTACCATAAAGCCCCAACAGAGAAACATCGCCATCCAGCCGAGACTTATAGACATCCAACACTCTCTGGATATAAGGCAGGACACGTCAGCATGGCTTCTCTAGTGTTGAGAGTATGCACAGGATTTCTACATGCTACTCTCTGCAGATGCGGTTTATGGGAGTACTCAATTGGGATTTGAAACATGACCTAAACTACATCAAGGGTTAAAAAGAATACCATTTTGTGGGTTTTAAATGTTTTGTTTAGTTATGCAGTATTTGATCTGAAATTACAGTATTGTTAATTGGGCCTGAATGTTTTTCACAAATAAAATCTAATATAAGAATGGCTAAAGAGGATTTGTTCATTATCAATTCTTCTAAATGGGATGCGAAATTATTTAAACACTGCCAATGTTAATTTTGGTACTGGCACGGTAATGTCAGTAGGTTTAATGATAATGCCTACGCATCTGCTGCTGTTGTACTGTTTTTCAGGTTATTTTATCTGTACCATTTTGCATTCTACGCATACCATTACCGCTTTAATGGCCAGTATAGCAGCCTGGCCCTTGTAACTTCTTGGCTCTTCATTCAGGTGAGCTTGTTTGTTTGGAGTAATACTGTGTTGGCTAGGAAATTGAACTGTAAAAAGCCAATTATGATGTATGTATATGTATATGTATATATGTGTGTGTGTGTGTGTGTGTTACGGTTGAACTTTATTTTTATCCAAAATAAGTCAACGGCATTCAGTTACTATTATCTCAATGTCCAAATATTTATTGACCCAACTATTTGTCTGTACGTCCTTGCACACAAAAGAAATAGCAGTAATAATTATGACTAAAACCACATAATTCACTTTAGTACATTTTGTTTGTCCAGTTGTTGCAGTTGGGATTTTAGGCGTTATAATGTTTTCACTAAGTGCCTAGTGAACCATACGCTCCCTGCATATATAGTATGAATGCAGAAACGATATCTAGAATGTGTGATTTATGATTTAAGGTCATTAGTGACACAAATGTCATTAGTAACTTCAATGTTATTGTGTCATTTATAACTTTTACGGTAGATTAGTAGGAGTTTCTATAGCACTGAATATTTATCCATCATATCCATCTAGCTCAGGGGTCGGCAACCTTAAACACTCAAAGAGCCATTTGGACGCGTTTCCCACAGAAAGAAAAACACAGG
>JAOUQX010000003.1:15709193-15719665 GCA_028566295.1 Liobagrus marginatus
TTGTTCTAGTCCTCGACTAGATAGGCCTTTTACTTCTCAAAATAACCAACTGAAAATCACTTACTCTTTTGAGTAACAAATCCTCTCTCCAGGTGGGCTCTTTTCAAAATACTTGCGTAGCTCCGGATGTCAGTCTGAGTCCCGTTGACTTGATGGCAACAGCGGATCGAAAACGATTCAGACAATACTAACCAGTTATTGTCCACCTCAGCTGGTCCCAGAGAGATCAAAGTATCCCACTTCCTGACACCAAGATGTGTTGGCCATTTACATATTGCTAAATAAATCACCTTAGAGAGATATGGAAACGTGAGTCAAACAGGAATATTCTCTTTTATTGTTGGCAATAGGGAATTACTCTAATATGTACAGCTTCAGCATGACATGTTAGACCAGGGGTCGGCAACCTTAAACATTCAAAGAGCCATTTGTGCGCGTTTCCCACAGAAAGAAAAACACAGGGAGCCACAGAACCCTTTTAACATCTAAAATGAAGATAACGCTGCATATATCATTTTTTACCTTTATGGAAAGTATAGAAAAAAACTGCAGTGTGTTACATTTATTAAATGAATGAACTGCTACCGAGTAAACGAATTTGTATTTCTGCAGGCAAATAAAAATATTTTGAACAGTTTGAACTAACCTTAACAAAAAAGACGCTGGGTTGAAGGTTACTTTCAAATAAAATGTTCAATGTCTAATTGAGTCCTCTTCGTATTCATGACATCAGAATTTTAACTTGCCGGCTGCAGCAAACCAAAATTGCCGTCTGCTTCTGTGTTACGTCATCATTTAATCGCGGATTTCGCAAGTCGGCAGTTATGACGCATATTTTGAGCGACAAACTAAATTAAACACGGTTTATTTTAATGTTACAAGAGCATCATAATCTTAGAATTTAGAGTTCTTTTTTTTTTAAACTAACTAAAATAAAATAAATATTATCTATTTTCCAAATCTTCAGGGAGCCGCAGCAGAGGGATGAAAGAGCCGCGGGTTGCCGACCCCTGATCTAGCTATATCCATCTATCCATCCATCCATTCATCTATCCATCCATCCAGCTATACTATATATCTATCTAACCATCCAGCCCACAATAACAAGCTGTGTGTATATTGCTTGATGCATTATTCAGAACAATTCTCATATAAAATAGCTCAATTCTGAACTAGATGTTTACTGCAACATTGAAGTAACCACAAGTAGGCACTTGGAGTGGAAAATCCTTGTCTGTTTATGCAGTTCATTTTTACATTTAAATACAACTGAATGAAAGAGCAGAGAGTTGATCACAGAACTTTGGGGTTTCCATCATCTTTGATGAATGGATAGAAACTCATCCTGCATTTGGACACAGAACGACAAATAGGCACAAGGAGAAAAAAAAGATTGATCATAAAAGCCCATTTGTGGGGCACTCATGCTGAAACTCTCTCGCAAATTGACTTATTGCACACGTTTTGGATAAAACAATCCGCCCAGAGCCTCGGACACTTACTATGTTGCATAGCCTGAAACCCTCCCAAGAAAATTGCACTCGCAATCAGTTAACGCGTTAGCTTAGTCTAGCTGACATAATAGTCTGTTGTAATTAAATAGCACGATTCTTTTAAACTGGTTTATCTGTTCACCTAGGCATGAGGTATACAACTCCCAGAATTCTATTTCACTCACTTCCTAAAAGCTTTTTAAGTTTACGCATAAAAGAGTCATTGTTCATTGCATGTTTTCTATCGAACATGACTGATTAATTTTGCATACCTTTTAAATACAGTTAAAGAATAATGCTCGACTGCAAACCGACAGTCTCTCGTTTACTGTTAAATTTTAAACTCGTGTCTTTGTAGGCCTTAACGCCTAGATTCAAACAAGCTTGAATATTTCTGCGGTTCCATTTCCATTTGAATTTCAATTTGATGGAGATTTAATATCTTCTATAATATGGGATTTCAGGAGGTAAAACGTACCCATTTAAATGGCTGTTTTTTTTAAGAATGCAATTAATACAGATACAAACCAAAGAGCAACAAAACACCATTAAGCACTTTTATAAGATGTTCCCTCTGACAAGACTTTAAAGCTCTGGTATAACCTTATAACACTATTAACAGGTCGTAGTACCAAATGCTAAAGGAGACTGTTCTTAAAGCTCAAAAAATAAAACCTCAAGCTGGATGTCCAAAGCTGAAGGAATTAATAACTAACGTAATATCTGTACCCTTAAAAAGAGGATATACAAAGTACAAGACTTGCTCTCTAACCAGATAGTATTCACCAAGTCACCTTTATAGTTTTTTGAACTTGCACAAAAACAGACTGACCTTTACAGTTCCAAAGTGAAATTAGTGCAGCGATTATAAAGACTAATTCCAAATTTGATTTTCCTTAAGAAAGGAGTTCAATAAGTCCATGACACCTAAACATCATTTAAAATACAAGATATTTGCAAGGCATCATTGACTAGGACTACACTTTCACAAGGTAAACGGCTTTCAGGTGAAAGCTTGGTTTCAACATTTCACTTGGTATCATTTGTATGTCAATTATATTTCTCAAACTCAAATCCAACCATAAGATTAAACGATATTTGGCTTCAAATACCGAATACATAAAGAAAAGATGCACCTTTTAGATAACGCAGGGTTGATGCTGAGCTCTGAATGAGTCCCACTAGCAATTAGCAGTTCTATCGTTGTTAAACACATTATCGTATACAAACACACCCTGTGTTAAAAGAAACCAATTATTAATCGATCTTAAAAAAACAAACAAAAAAAAACTCCCAAAATAAATCACACCCTCACGTGGTGTATTTTCAAAATAATTCAAGAAGCACCACTGTCACCACAGGTCCTTCAGAAAAGGAAACGTTTACTCGTCCCTCATCAGCAGGGGATTACAGAGATTCCATTCTGCTTCATTGCTGTTGATGATGTTCTTCCTTCGTGATTCTTTACAGATACATTTAGGGTGAAAAGCTCAGCTGTTGCTAGTTCAAGAGGTAATAAAAAGGCAGAATTATGGGGTTTGGAATTGAACTCGAGTGACAGTTGAGCTCAGGAGGGGGTGGAGTGATGCCCAGATGTGGCTGCCTCAGTGTGATTCTCGTTCTCTCTGTTAGCGCCTAACTGGTGCATGTCTGTTTTGTCCACATCTGCATCTCTGCAGTCTTTGATGTTTGTAGTTTCTCCTGCCTCATTGTTCTCTTCTCCTTCTTGGGGTGCAGATGAGCTCTCGCTCCCCTCCTGATCATCTCCTGCCGTATCTGCACTCTGTGCAACACTGGTTTCTGCAGTGGATGCTGTAGTCTCCAGTAGTGGGGTTGCCAATACTTCAGTTATGATGACATCTGTGATGATGGCTGCCGTCTCAGACATCCACTCCTGATCACTTGGTGTGGGAGTGGGAAGGCCATTAGAAGCTTCAGCCTGTAGCTGGGCCAGGGGTGACTGGCGCTCCTGGCCATTGGCAGTGACCGGGCTGGCTGCAGTTGGCCTGCCAGCATGTGCCACAGCATTGGTGGTGGTGTTGTTGTTCAAGTTGTCCTGCAGCGCTGTCTGGTTCCCCTGAGCAGCCTGCTGGTTCTGCAGCAGCATTTCCTGGATGCGGATCTGCTGCAGGATAGCTGGCAGCTCGTAGTGATGGAAAAAGTAGATCATGGAGTGCTAGGAAGTAATAAAAATAAGCAAGAGGAACATTTTGTTTTTTGTCTTGCAAGACAATTGGCTGATATTCAAGTGCACGCACAGACAGGATGTCACCTTCCAGAACTGTGCAACACCAAACAAACTTATACAGGCAGTAATGGACAATGAATGCTCCTTCAGTTACTTTGTCCTGCTTGTTTTCCATCCATCCCTGCTGTACCCAGTGCTAATTACCTGGAACAGGTGTGTTTAGTCAATCAGAGGCTGGCTGATACAGATTCGTTTGGTCTTCCCCCACTCCACTCTGATCTAAGATGTATCTCCCTGCTTCTGATTTGCTAAACACACTTGGTCCACATAATTAGCAGTAGGTAGGGCCAGGATAGTTGGAAAACAAACAGGACAAAGTAACTCAAAGAACAAGGGTTGTCAATCACTCATATATACATACATTATATATATACATACATTATATATATACATACATTATATATATATATATATATATATATATACACGTATACACACACACACACACATAGTGATTGACAACCTTTGTTTTTTGAGTTACTTTGTCCTGTTTGTTTTATATATACTGTGTACACGCACACGCACACGCTCACAATTGGCTTTTTATAGTTCAATTTCCTAGCCAACACAGTATTACTCCAAACAAACAAGCTCACCTGAATGAAGAGCCAAGAAGTTACAAGGGCCAGGCTGCTATACTGGCCATTAAAGCGGTAATGGTATGCGTAGAATGCAAAATGGTACAGATAAAAGAACCTGAAAAACAGTACAACAGCGGCACATGAGAGGCATCATCATTAAACACGTGTGTAATTACGTTTTTAAAATTTGCTTATGTTGTTATTGTAATATGTGCTTTGAACTGTAATATTTAAAGTACAAACCAGTCAGTTTTCTTGCTTAAGCATGATAAATCACTGATCACTATATCAAACTTACATCCATATTAAAAAACATTAGAAATGAGTGCTTTTTC
This sequence comes from Liobagrus marginatus, assembly GCA_028566295.1. Lineage (NCBI taxonomy): Eukaryota > Metazoa > Chordata > Actinopteri > Siluriformes > Amblycipitidae > Liobagrus > Liobagrus marginatus. Next base: position 15,713,851 of record JAOUQX010000003.1, read on the forward strand.
AACAGGGTGCATTGGAATCAAGTGACTGAGGAAGACTTGTGCAGTACCTGAGCCAGTGGCGCTTGCTTGTGTTGGTGTGGCAGCAGATGGCGTCATACTGATCTGCCAACCACACAATGAGAATGATATAGAATGCTGTAGTTGTGTCATTGAAAAACTCTGACATGATGGCTTCCATTCCTGTGGAGGTGATGGACAGATACATGATGTTTGACAAAAACAAGTTTAAGACAAACATGGCTAGATACCTTATCAAATATAATTTAATAAGCTTGCATTGGCCATTTTAAAGATTACTACCCCGGGTCTTTCTCTGTGGAGTTTGCATGTTCGCCCCGTGCTTGCTCAGGTTTTCCCCGGGTACTCTAGTTTCCTCCCATTTCCAAACGCATGCGATTGGGCATTGGTGAATTGGCGAGGCGTGAATGTGTGTGTGTGAATGGTTGTCTGTCTCTAAGTGTTAGCCCTGCAATTAACTGCGGATTGTCCAGGGTGTACCCCGTCTGACAAGTTAGCTGGGATAGACTCCAGAGCCCCTGAACAGGATAAGCACTAGACAATGAACGAATGGCCATTTTAAACATCTATTCCTTTACAGCTGTGTTTAGAGGTCACTAAAAACATTACATGAAACAATTTAATAAAATGTTCCTGCAAATATGCAAGGTCGATCCAGAAAAAGACGTTTATAGAAGAGGGTAAATACACATTATGAAAAATTATGCATAGGACACTGATGCCCAAGTCTCCTTCAAAGTAGGCACCTTGGGACCTCACAATGTTTTTATTAACTGTTGAACATTGAGGTAATACTTCTTAATGATAACTACTGTATAACATGCTCTTGATTTTGCTGCAATATAACCTTGAGGAACGGTGTGCTAACCCATTTGCTAATGCTTCCTTCAAACCGCTACCAATGAACCAATGTTCCTTCTGCTCTGGGAGCAGAAGCAAGCAGAGCAATATTCCTAAAATATTAAATTGACACTGGCTGGCAGTTTCTGGACAGACCTCGTAAGATTACCATACAAGAATACAGTGTCTGATTTTGGCATGCTCCATCAAGATTACATTTACATAGAAATATTTGCCATCGTCCCTAGCTATTAAACACTACATGAAATTTTTAAGTCAATAGTAAATGTGACATGCTAGTGCTTCAGCGAGTGGTACCTACCAACAAGAGCCAGGATTACAGTGAGAAGAGGAGCAGCTGGGAACGCAATGGTCATGTTCATCTCTAGCATCTGCAGGAGGTCCACTGGACAGATGGGAAAGCATTAAAAAACAATAAAGTAAGTGTTCATCATCATAGTAAACGTATTGCGTTTGCTCACTCTAGTAACACACTATTATAACCAAAAGGTATGAAATAACCTGACCAACATACCCATAAGCTTTTTAATACCCTATTCTGGATATAGTCTGCCTGATTTGCTAATTTTGTCAAAATAGTGAGTACAATTCACTTGTGACGAATGGAAGGATCTGGGGTGTAGTTGGTGTTTTAGTTCATTCCAAAGTGTTCAATGTGTTCAACTTTGTGCACAGGGTCACGTCATGCTGGAACATGTTTGGATCTCTTAGTTTCAATAAAGGGAGACTATAATGTTACAACATAGAAAAACGTTCTATTGCTTCCAAATGAGGGGAATCAGACCACATATGGGTATGATCAGGTCATATAGTGTATGTTTTATCAAGCCCAGGACAATATCTTTAAGCTTACCTATGAAAACAAAGATCTGGTGGTGGGAATAACGAAGCAGCATGGACACAGACAGCGTCTGTAGGGTAAATAAAAATAACAATACAGAGTAAATGGACTAGTCACTGCATTTCCTAGCCTCTGTATTATATCTTGAGTGAAATTCAAGATGTTGTATATTATTTATTAAAATGCGGACCCTCTTTTAATAAATTCGTTAATTATTATGCCCAGGTCTGTCTAAATAAAATTAAGTTTGGTCACTAAATACGAGAGATGTAAGGTGACTTCAGATACTTACAAAAATCACCATGATTACAAAGGCGGCCAGGTAGGAGGTACGCGCCATCCACATGCTAACAAAACGGTAATGTTCTCCGGATACTACATTCCTCAAAAATCCTAAACGTACATTGTACAAACAGACAAATGCTTAATACATATGGATACAAGCATGAATGGCAGAATACAAATAGGAAACAGGTTTTACCTTTATTTTCCTCATTTTCTGCTAAAGCCTTAACGCTGGACATGAGTATGTCGTCATAACCAAGGAACTCGTCCAAGAGGAAGCGGCTGAAGCCATCTCCAAAGCACTGGTCCTTTACTGGGTCTGGAAATATTCGAAGAGGGAAGGCCATAAATAGTAGTCAAGCGACATTTTGAGTGAAAAGAAATTTCAAAGTAAATAATCAGGCTGCCTTTAGTGTGTAGATCATGTGCTTGATGTTATTCTGTAAAAAGATTTTTAGCCCATATGCAGGATTCTCAAAATGAAAAATGTTTTTTTGCATTAGAATCGAGCTTACAACATTCAATTGTTCGACACACGAGTTTTGTTAGCAACAGTATAAATACCTTCACTAGACGATGAAAGCTTGTCTCAGGTGTGAACACTAATCTTGCTCTTGCATTGTTTAAAAAAAAGACTTGTGCTTGCTATCTTTAACTTACAATTCATACACTTAGTTGATGTTTGTTCAGTCATGTGAAATTTAACGCTGCATACATAATGTTATATGTTTGTTTAGCTAGATTGGACCAACGTGCTTTTTTTCTGCAGGGGTGTGTAGTGTATATTTACTCATGGCTTAATTTTTCATCCACACTGTAAAGCCGGGCTCAGACTACAGGAGTTTTAAAATCCTAACCGATGAAATCTGATTTGCAGAGTTTCTTCTCTCGTCTTAAATATGTACACACTACAATCAGAAAATATAGATCTGAAAGTCACAGAGAATCGGGATGTTACTAAGATCATTTTTGCCAGAGTGAGCGCGCAACGTGATAAGGGAATGCGGGAAAATGGATGTAAAAAAAATGGATACTGTACATGACTTGCTGCATCAATACTTACTGTTTGTAGCACGAAATAAAAACAAAGCGTTAGATTAAACAAGTGTGGAAGAGAAAACGGTTGTGGAGTCAGCATCAACATGGATTATCTCTTCAGTGTGCTGCAGGTTTCGCAGTCGGCATTACAAAATGTGTGTCACTTCCGTCTCTTTGAAGAATTGAATCTTATTGGCTATAGTGGCATAAGCATAGCTGTGAGCACCCGATTTAAAATCTTTAATATCAAATGTGTTTGATATGATTGCGTGAGAGTAGATCGGGAGGTGCACGACTTGATCTGTAATAGCCTTACATTACCCGATAGTCCGCACCGAACATCGGGACAGATCAAGGTCCTCAAATCTAATTCTCAGTAGGGAAAAACGAGGGATAAATCGGCCTAAAACTACTAGTGTGAGCCCGGATTAAAGAGCATTTTATGCAAAATCTCCCAAAAGTTTATGCAATACTTTGCTGAATTCAAAAGTTGCTTTCCAATCAAACTGCATGAAGAAATAAATCCATATTAAATTAAGGATTTTTTATATTCTTACATTTCTATACGTATATGAGTCTCCAGAAGCTCGAATGAGAAAAGAGGAAATATTCACCGTGATAATGGTCCAAAAATCACCCAAGAATTTCTTACTTTTAGCAAAGTGCAAATGGAAAATACTCTGAAAAATTTCAGAACTAATATGAGGAATTCGTCTAAAGAATCAGGTGAATTTAAATAACAATTTTATATTATGTATATATTTATATATATAAAACATAAAAATGAACTCTTTGAGCACTCAAAATTTTCGTGGCATGACCACAAGGTTTCTGAAACATTTCTTGGAGATTCTGGGACATGACTGCATCATATAATTCCTGCAGATTTTTCAGGTGCAAGTTAATGAAGTCAATCCCCCATTCTACCACACCCTGAAGAATACTTAACTTATTGCCATCTTCAGGAAACTAGTTTGAATTGACTTTTGTTGTGGGACATGGTGCATTATCCCCATCCTGCTGGAAATAGCCAACAGAAGATTAGAGGTAAACTGTGTTCATGGGACTTATATGGTGAGTAACAACACTCAAATAGTCTGTAGCGTTCAAGCAGTAATTTATTAACAAGCCCATTCCCCACAACATTACATCATACTACGCCACCTCCACCAGCCTAGACTGTTGACATGAGTCAGGTTGGGTCCATGGAATCATGCTGCTGAAATAAATTTTGTTCCTAACATTTGTGTCTCTGAGTAGGAATCAGACCGGGCTATGTTTTTTACACTTAAAGTGCCCAGTTCTGGTGAGTCCATGTCCACTGCAGCCTTATTTGCAGTTTTATGGCCGACAGAATTAAAATCTCACGTGGTCGCCCTCAAGCTTCGATATTCTGTGCAAGCTGAACAAAGCGTTTCTGTTCACCGCAGCTGTAGACTCACTATACACTTCCTGACAGCTCAAAACACGTTGTTAGCCTTGCTTATAGAAACATTCGATCCAGCCAGTTTGGCACCAACAATCATGCAATCAATCATGCTGGGACATCCTATTTTTTCATCATTCCCACGACTGATGTAAACGTTACTTAAATTACTTGTATCTGAATTCTTTGATGTGCTGAAGCCACATGAGTGGCTGATTAGATACTTGCATGAATGAGTATGTTTCCAGGTGTTTCTAATAAAGTGCTCCTTAGTGAGTTCCTGCATACATTATTGTTTTGCTCTTGTTCCACGAATACAAATGAGTTGGCATAAATCATCAGATTAGGGCTAATTACTAGAAACAAAAAAGCAGACAGATGAGTCATTTGATGACTATCATTATTATAACACTGCCAAATAACGTGCCAAAATTAAACTTTGGGCTACAGATACCTTTATTGCAAAATAATTAATTCTGATATTTAGATGTAATTCTGCTACGGAAAAATGGCAAAGGTTTTATTAAAAAAAAACAAAAAAACACCATGTTCTTAACAAAGGTTCATCATTCCTTACCTTTTTCTAGCTAGTATAACACTGTAATTTGCATTTGATTTATTTGCCTAATGCAGTTTAGCCTAATGTGGTTTAGAAATGAGCATGATTTAAGCATGTGCTGAAATTGTGATTGTTCTGCGATTGCAAGTAATTGCACAGCCCTAGTACAAATTACACATTTCCAGATATTTTCTTTCTCTAATCGAACTCCTGACATGTGTTTAGAGCAGCGGTCGAGAACCTATGGCTCGCGAGCCATATATGGCTCTTCCGGTGACGGCATATACTCCCAGACAACTTTGAGAGGGGAGAAAAAAATCAATTTGGAACTGATTTTAAAATACTTGTGATATTTCTCAATAATATTGTGTCATTTTAAAGTAAACAGAAATGAGTTTTGAAGATAAATTTCACGGGTCATTGTAAAGGTGCTTTTATCAGATAGTCAACTAGTTTATCTGCTTCAACCGTTGTAACGGAAAAGATGGCGAAAAGAAAAAAAGACGATGATTACTGTGCATTGCAGGCTGCATGGACAGAGGAATTTGCATTTGTGGACAGAGCAGGATCTGCGGTATGTCTAATAAGCAATGATAAAATTGCATCGATGAAATGGTCAAATATAAAGCGGCACTTCAATACGCACCATGCTTCATTTGCATCGAAATATCCAGGGGGGGACAGGAGGAAAAGGGCATGCGAGGATCTACAGCGGAGAGTGCAGACGAGTCAGCAGCAACTACGTGTGTGGACCAGGCAAGGTGATGGGAATTCCGCTAGCTTTGCG
>JAOUQX010000003.1:15777900-15794502 GCA_028566295.1 Liobagrus marginatus
GGTGTAGAAAGTCCTGAGCACCTGAGAGGGCAGTTTAAAGTCCTTTAGACGTCTGAGATGGAACAGACGCTGCCGGGTTTTCTTCGCTATGTGGCCGATGTGGTGTGTCCATGTCAGATCTTGTGAGATGTGGACACCAAGATACCGGAACAGATACCGGACAGATACCAAATTTGGATCCTAACTGTGATAGGTGTGAAATTGAGCCAGCTGCGTTATATCATATGTTTTGGCTTTGTCCAAAATTAAAAGGTTTCTGGCAGTGGGTCTTTAGATTTCTCTCTGATGCATTAAAAACATGTATAGAGCCGTAGGCCATAATTTCAATATTTAGTATCATAAATTATCCATAAAATTTAATCAAAGTAAGAAACTTCTGATAGCTTTTACTAAGCTTTTACGCTTGTACGGAGGTTCATACTGCTCAAATGGAAAGAAAAACCAATCAAACCTTCAAACAATGGCTTAAGGACTTACTACATTATATGGCATTAGAAAAAATATTGCACACTATAAAAGGCTCGACTAAAATGTTTTATATTACTTGACAACCTGCTTTAGATCAGATAAAGGAGATGGTCAGATGCTCAGTTATCTCAGAGGAGTAGAATGTTTTTTATCTTCGTCATACCAGAATGCTTAAATGTAGAATTGTACAACAGGCGGAATTGTTGTGGGTAGGGATGTTATCTAAAAAAATGAAAAAGATCTCTAACTGTATTACATGTGTCATGCTCAACAAAATATTCAATACAAATACTTTGTTTAAAAAAATGTCATTTCAGTGGTCAGCAGAAAAGACGAACGCTCTCCTCGCCATATGGTCAACAAGGGAAATTTAATACAAAATGAAAAGTAGCGTGAGAAAAAAAGTGTGTGTATATGAGGGGATAACAGGAGAAATGGCAATGGACAAATGTTAGAGCTTCTCCTCTTTGGTCTTATGTTGTGTCATCTAACACTTACTGTGTTTTCTTAAGTGTTTGTCTGCATGCATGTGTTCCGGTATGTTCAGACCACAAACTGCAGAGGGGGTTATTAGAAAAGTTATTTTTGGATACATTCTTTCACAAAATTGAGGTTACCATGGCTACCGAACTCCTATGAAAAGGTTACCTCGGTGCTTCTGTTGTCATGGCAGCCTGCAGTGGCTGAATGCAATACTTAACATGGGGAACAAATAAGCCATCAGCAGCTCTTCAGACCCCCATTAAAATCATAATTGCAGGCTGCAAAAAAAATGTTTCTGGAACCCAACAAGTACACAAAATTCCATTAGCTCGAATAGTTTTCTTTGCTTTTCTCAGTAGTCATGAACTAATGAGGTTGCGACAAATGTTGTTTCCCAAACACAATTATGATGCTCCAAAGTTTTTTTTCTTCACTAGCTGCATAACTATATACTATTCAAAGGAAAAGACACTTTTGTAGAAACTGTATGAATGTTATATTACGATCCCAGTTTTATGTCATAGCAATAGATGGGTTTCAATTTTGCCATCAAACATTAGCATCCTGGTGCACCTCTTCTGTAATGGATCACTATACAGCCTAGTAAACTATAAAATATATACAATATCTACTTAATTTGTGAAAAAGTTATTTTACTCTGATGGTCATATTCGTATAACATAAATGGAGAAGCAATAGAAAGGTCAGTAAGGAAGGGGGTGGTATTTATGGAACAAGAGTGCACCCCTTTAAGACGTTAATCTTTCCTCTTGTTGAATGTCCAGCGATGTACTCCGTAGAGATCAGAGTTGAGAAGGACCGAGTCACAGGCAAGACCAAAGTCTTGTCCACCAACACGCTACTGCCCAAAGATTTCTCTCTCCAGGGGGTCAAAGTGTATGAGGATGAACAGAAAGGTGACTGGCTTAGGATGACATGCAGTAGATGGATATAACAGCTGTGGTGATGTTGGAGATACAGGACTGCTTTACGAGAAGTTCACTGGAAGAGGTTCAGTTATAATTAGCTATAAACTGGTTTAGGGCTGAAACGATTCCTCAGTTAACCCGAAAACAAAAAAAATCATAGAGGAAAATTATTTCATGTTTGGAAAATTATTACTAAATAATTTCATGATATAAAATTATCAACCCAAAACACCTGGTCCATGCATCACATCCACTAACGTTAGCATTCGTATTTAGCCTAAATTAACGTGATTGTTAGTTGAAACGAAGCCCGTAAAATGTATTTCGATTATGGTTATATGTAGTGACTATTGAAGACTGTAAATTAATATGGGGGCTCGTTATTGTGTCCTCAATTAGCCAAGTTTAGTGAAAACCTAAGCGGCATTCATATTAATAGGGCTCTCTCTCCCTCTGTTCCAATTCTAAGTTCAAATCTAGACAAGTACGTTTCAAATCCCCGGATATGTATTTGATCCACCCCTTTTATCGAGGATGCATCGAGAGGTGTTCTCTTTCAAGCATACGTTTCGGTGTCTCACTATGGGATACGCCCCTTCCGCGTATTCCTCAGAAGCCCTATTACATTACGCCAGCCCTAATTGGCTGGCAGGCGTGACGCTGTGTCTGACACCGTCTGTCCCTCCCCTCGGTATAATGGGGGCGATACAACGTCACTCCGACATTCAAAAACCTCTTCTCGCTTCACTCCAGAAGCCTGCGAGTTTTAAGAGATTTACGGACGAGCTGACAAATAACTGGCCTCCACGCCGTTCTCGCTATACTCCTCTAAGCCAGAATTCCAGTTGTTGTGAGGACTGCTCGTCTGTCTATGGCTGCAGCAATGCAGACCGCCCCAGCTAGCGAGGTGAGTGCTGTGCGGCTCTGTTCATGCGGGAATAAGATATCGGGCAAAGACACACACCAGGTCTGCGCCACGTGTCTTGGGCTGCAACATGCCCGGGCGGCGGTTGAAAACCCCGGTTCCTGCATGCACTGCGCGCGTTTCACTACGAAGAGCCTCCGCCGCTGACTAGCGCGCCAAGCTAGTCTGTCGGGGCAGGATCCATCCTATCACCTAGCCCGGTTCCAGCTGCCACCCCGCAGGTATCCATTCCTGCAATGCCCCCCACCATGACGTACTTAACCTGGGGTGAACAGCTCGATATCTGCGTTCCTCTACCCAGCGCGCACAGCACTGATGAGGAAGAGGATGCACTTGATTTCGAGTTGGAGGGTCACTCAGATTATCTTCTCTCCGAAGAGGAAGACTTTGAGGACTCCCCCTTCCTTCCCCCTGCGCACCAGCCATTACCCCTCGTCGCGGTTCCATGGAAGAGGCAGGCGGGGCTTCATCCCCGTTTCTCAGCGTTGATCTGCAGAACGTGTGCAAACATGCTGCGGAGAAGCTGGACATTCCTTGGCCGGCCGTGGTAGCTGGAAGGATAAGCCGTTTATGAGCAAACTGCCCGTGCAGGGGGGATCTGCGTTCGATGTGGAGGGGATGGAAAGAGAGGGACTTCTCCGAATGCCTACCACAGAGCCTCTGGTTGCTGCACACCTGCACCTCAGACACATAGCGGCCGCGAGCCCGTCGCTGAAAGCTAAAGCAGACCGTTTTCAGTCGAGCATGACTGAGCGCGCATATAAAGCTGTCGCTCTCTCCGTTAGAGCTCTGAATGCGATCTCACTGCTGACCGCATACCAAGCGGAGCTGCAGGATGAAGCATCGGCCACACCAGGCCAGACGCACTGGGAGGAGATTTGTGTCGTGACTGATCTCTCTCTGCGGCTACAGAGATGCGCAGTTCAAGTTGTGGGTAAAGCCATGGCCACAATGGTGATCCAGGAGAGAGGGAGATGGCTCAACTTGGCTAATCTCTCGGACAGAGAGAAGGAAGCCATTTTGGATGCACCGGTGGTCGCGAGCGGCATTTTTGGTTCGCCTCTCTCGCTGATGCAAAGGCGGTGCGACGAGAAAAAGAGAGACAATGAGGCGTTACAGCTCTGCATGCCCAGAAAAGCACAGACTGCGCCTCCGAGACCGCCTCGGCAGAACTTCACGCAGACTGCAGCCGCCCACCACCAGGCTACTGCATTCAGAGAAGCCAGAGGCTGGCTGCGAATCCAACGAGTCACTCGAGCCTGGCTCGAGAAGGAGTTTCCTGTCGGCTACAGGACAAATACCGCAACCAGACCCTCAGCCTCACCCCCACACCCTCACTCAGGGTGCGAGGAGGAAGAAGAAGGCAGTCTGACGACATATTTCACGGGGTATGGCGCTCACCGCCCCCATGTTTGCTGGCTTCCAAACGCCAGATGTCCAGCATTCGGCGAGGGGAGAGTGTCAATGTTCTCAATCGTTCTGTGGGGAGAACAGAGTCTGGTGGGACAGAGGGAAACGGGACATTAAAGAGGAAAAGAGAAGATGTGCTGGTGCTCAAACCACTAGTCATAAGCACTTCTCATACTCAAATGTTAATAAAGGTTTTACCCGATTCCCAAATGTTGCAAAACATAATCCCCCCAAAAATTTTCAAAAATATTGGTTTTCAAGCCCTCAAAGGTGATGAGACACTCTGCCCGTGTGCTAAGTCCTCGCGCATGCGCAGTCCGCACATTAACACCGTTCGCAAATCAGTCACAAGATGGTGCCAGAACATTACAAATGAACGGTTGGCGAGAATCCACGCAGTCCCATTGGGGATTAAACACAACACAGATCGGATACAGACTGCAGTTCGCCTCCTCACCTCCGTGCTTCGAGGGGATAATCCACTCTCATGTGCGGGGAGACCTAAGACAGGTTCTCCAGGAGGAAATCTCTGCCCTGTTGCACAAGAAAGCGATAAGAGTGGTCCCTCCCAAGCAGAGCCACAGAGGCTTCTACTCAAGGTATTTTCTCGTTCCAAAAAAGCGAACGCATTCCCTCCGCCCCATCTTGGACCTACGCGCACTGAACAGATACATGAAGAATGCTCACGCACTCTACACTCTTAACATCAATTCGCCGGGGTGATTGGTTCTCATCGATCGACTTGAAAGACGCATATTTTCACATAAAAATGTATCCGCCCCACAGGAAATTCCCGAGATTGGCCTTCCTGGGCGTGACATACAAATACCTCGTTCTGCCATTTGGGTTATCTCTCAGCCCCAGAGTGTTTGTGAAATGTACAGAAGCGGCTCTGGCGCCGCTCAGAGAGAAAGGCATTCGCCTCGCGACATATATAGACGACTGGCTGATTACAGCTCGGTTGGAGCGAGAAGCGATAATTCACACACATACATGCTTCTGGAACACATACAGAAGCTGGGCTTTGGGATAAACATCGAAAAGAGTACTCTGATCCCCACACAGTCTATAACTTATCTGGGGCTATCGCTGAACTCAATGACATTCAGACCGTGGCTGTCAGATGCCAGGGTGCACTCATTCACGCTCTGCAAGATTGGTTTTCAGACGGGGAAAACAGATCACATTTCGCGAATGCCTCAGGCTATCAGGACTGAGGGCCTCGGCCCTGATGGTTATTCCACTAGGCAGATTGTTCATGAGAGAATTCCAACGCTGGGTTGCGTCACTGAATCTGACCTGTTACGCTACTCCCAACGGAGAGTGGTCGTGACGTCAAAGCAGTCCTGGCATTACGCCGGTGGAGACACCCAACCTTCCTGACTCAGGGGGTGCCTATGAGCGTCGTTCATGCCAGACAGGTCGTAATGACGGATGCGTCACTGTCCGGGTGGGGGGGCCGCCATGAGGGCAGAATAGTGAATGGCAGATGGGACCACCATCTAGCCAAGTTTCACATAAACTATCTGGAAATGCTAGCTGTCTTTCTGACGCTAAAGCACTTCCTCCCCTTTCTGAAAGGACACCATGTTCTTGTAAGAACAGAAAATACGACAGTGGTGGCATACATAAACAGACAGTGGGGTCTCAGATCACTTCCCCTACACATGTTAGCACACAAACTGATCGTGTGGAGCTATGCCAATCTGCTATCCCTGAGGGCGACACATGTACAGGGCATTATGAACCGGGGTGCGGATCTGCTGTCCAGGGGCGATATCCTCTACGGGGATTGGAAACTGAACCCGGAAGTGGTCGAACAGATCTGGGGTGTGTACGGCAGAGCGACAGTGGATCGACACTAAAAGAGCGGAGCGCCCATGGGGATAGATTTGCTGGCGCACGTTTGGCACTTTCTCAACCATAAAAGTGTTTTTAGCAGCCATATCTGCTTGCCACATTGGTATGGACAACAAGACTGTGGGGCAGCACCCTCTGCTATGCAGGTTCATGAAGGGCGTGCGCCATGCGCTGCCGGTGTCAAAACCGCCTTCCCCTTCATGGGACCTGGGACAGGTGCTGGATGCCCTGTCCGCTTACCCGTTTGAACCATTGGGGTGGCGGACTTAAAAACACTATCACTAAAAACGGCATTATTACTGGCTTTAGTTTCGGCGAAGCGCGTGAGCGAGATTCACGCGTTTTCGGTGCAGTTTGCACCTGGTGACATGATGGTTAGCCTGAAACCTAACCCCGCATTCATGCCTAAAGTGATGAACGCAATCACCCATCTCGAGCTGCGTGCCTTCTTTCTGCCGCCTTTTGTGTCATTGGAGCAGCAAAGGCTAAACTCGCTGTGTCCGGTTATACGGAGATAACTAGTGGGTGGAGAGAAAGTGATCAGCTGTTCGTGTCTTGGGCTAAACCGCGTAAGGGTAGGCCGATCTCTAAGCAGCGTCTAGAACACTGGATAGTGGATGTGATTTCGCTGGCTTATTCTAGTAAGGGCTTTGCACCCCCGCCGGGGCTGCGCACTCTACGAGGGGCATATCTACATCTTGGGCTTTGTTTAAAGGGGTCACGGTGCAGGATATTTGCGAAGCGGCGAGCTGGTACTCACCGCATACTTTCGCAAGATTTTATAAATTTGACGTTACAGATCAGACTCTAGCACACACGGTGCTGAATGTTGAGATGTGAATCGCGAGTGTTGTACGGCTCGCTCAGCCCGGATAAGATAATGATGGTTGACAGGATACTTTGAGACAGGCTGTCTAGCAATATAGGAGTTGGAATATTCCATAGTGAGACACCGAAACGTATGCTTGAAAGAGAACTATAGGTTACTTGCGTAACTCCGGTTCTCTGATAGCATTAAGTGAGGTATCTCACCAAGAGCACCGTCCTTGCTGTGTGAAGCGAGGAAGAGATGTGCTTGTCTTGAATGTCGGAATGACGTTGTATCGCCCCCTTTATACCGAGGGGAGGGACGGACGGTGTCAGACACAATGTCACGCCTGCCAGCCAATTGGGGCTGACATAATGTAATAGAGCTTCTGAGGAATACGTGGAAGGGGCGTATCCCATAGTGAGACACCTCACTTAATGCTATCAGAGAACCAGGGTTATGCAAGTAACCTATAGACTTGTGCCAGCCAGATATCCCAGAATGCATCTCGCATTAACTCACGTGACCAGCAATAATCACGTGGGAGAAAACCCACGAAGAAATTTTCAGAATACTATTGTTCTTGTGTCACGAAAAGTAGTTTTAGGAGTTTTTGATCCGGGAATATAGGGGTTTAAACTTGAAATCTACAGTCCTTTTATAATCTTAGCGCCTATTGGAAAATTTGCTCCGACAACTTTGGAGTTGTGAGATTCAGGGGATCCCCGGGCGCTCAGTGGTCATGTACCTTGACGAATTCTGGCTAGCACGTGATGCAATAAGGGCCGCTGCTGTCCAATTTCAGAAAACCCGGATTTGTTCTCATAAGTCGAAATTCCCAGTCCGAACTACCAACGACGCATGTCTGAACTTTGTGTACTTGGTATTGAGAAATGGCCCGACTATTCTCACAGTCATGCTTGTACAATCAGCTGCATCCATTTCAACTGAGCAAGCAAATTACAGTATCTCACAAAAGTGAGTACATCCCTCACATTTATGCAAATATTTTATTATATCTTTTCATGTGACAACACTGGAGAAATGGCACTTTGCTACAATGTAAAGTAGTGAGATACTGTAAGTGCACTAAATAGGTTTTAGTTTTTACAGATTTTATTGTTTGGGATTTCAGTAATAAAAATGTAAATTTTTCTAAAATGGAAACAAATTAGTTGGTCATTTTAAGAGACGTGTCTTATTTTCTCTTGTATATTTAGGTTTCCATCTCTACAAAGAAAAAGTACTAATTACAGTACTTGATTATTCGATGAAGCAATCGGTAGAATAAGTATTAATATAATACATGTACATAATTAGTCAAATAATCAATAGCTACAGCCCTAAACTGCTTACACAAACTGATAAAAAAGAGGAAGTTTTCTTATCAGAATGAATACAAATAAGTATAAAAATGAGAATCCTGTTAGAATCAGTATAAATTTTGCATTTCAACGAGTCACGTGTAATAAGTGACACGTACAGCAACTTCTCGTAAAGGTTTGTCAGCTTAGCATGGCTTACCTGTTGGGATTTTCAGTTCTCTTTTTTAATCCCAATTTCCCTAAAACATTTGACGTTATGCTTATTTGACTAATCATTAGTTTAAACGACGTTCTTCTTTACTTTTAATTCATTGCTTAGTTTAGTGTGTGCTTGTAGCTACCTGCCTTAGCTTAGTATTGCCAGTGATTTATTACTGACATTTATCTAGAATGTTCCTGCTTTAATTGTTGTTGATTTTATTTATTTATTTATTTATTTTTAATAAAAAGATTGAACTTTTGTGTCTTGAAAATGTTTCAGATATTAATCTGTTTGTTTTCAAGCACTTCCACCCTGACAAAAACGTACACTCATTCTAACAGCTAATGCTTCTCAGCTTGCCAGGTGCGCTGTACCAATCCCGAGCAGCAAGTCAACTTTTCTTTCACCCCACAGTTACTTCACAATCCTCCCTTCATGGTCATTTATATCTTTGCTAAGTCTTTGTACTGTATAATAAGGCTGTTATAACTATATTTACATATTTCTATTTCTATTAAATTAAAGGAGCAGTTTGTAATATTCAGAGCCCTCTTCTGGCTACAAATGCAGGAAAAAACATCAACGAGACTTCCTGCTAATATGATGTAAAAATCAATGATGTTTTGTTGAAACATTAACTACATTGTGAGTTATTTGGTTTAAAAAAAAAAAAGCAGTGAATTTCAGAAGAACGAAGTTTTGTTTAAGCTGGGGGCGGAGCTAATTTCTGTACCAGAAATGAATGGAACCATCTGGTTGAAAGGAAACCGAAACGAAACCTGAAATGTTACAAGTGTTCTTTCTTACATGATATGTCTATTTGAAGTCTTAACGACATTTTCTTTTTTTATGACAAACTGCATCTTTAATATACCAGTGACGCGTTAAGGCGTTTTAATATCCTAATAATTTTATGCGTAGGATTTTAGGTAGGAAAAATAGCAGCAGGTTAAAGCCAGTTCTTGATATTGGTGGTAAATCTCTGTATAATTATGACAGCCTTGCAGATATTAGATTGAAAAGTGCGAAAAAGTTCAAGCTAATGAGATGTAATTTTTTTGATAGTGGTGCATGAGGTGCGTAGGACAGACGGCCCACTGACCAACGGCGTGCATCAGCTCAGCTCATCTGAAGTCGAGGAGCTCATCTACAAGGCTGATGAGGCCTCCATGAGCGACAGAAAAGTCACACCCCAACACAAGGTGGAGGCTGTCGAGAAGCGTGAAGAGGCAGGAAAGGAGCAGGTTGATGTTACTCCAGTCAAGGAGATCACTGGCGTAGAAGCCAAACCATTGCCGGCCATACCTGAGACCGGTGTAAACGACGCCAGTGTAGAGAAACCGGTTACAATGGTGTTCATGGGCTACCAGGCCGTGGAGGATGAGGACGAGACGAAGAAGGTGCTGGGTGTTGAAAGCACCACAGTCAAGGCTGAGCTGGTAGTCATCGAGGATGGAGAAAACAAGAATGAAGCCAAGGAGGAGCAGGCGCCCCCCAATGGAGGCCCAACTGAGCCGTCACAAGCCCAGGAAGAGAAAGGCAAAGAGGGCGAGCCTGAGGCTGGTGGTGCTGAGATTAAAAGCAAAGAGAAACAGCCTTGCAAATGCTGTTCCATCATGTGAAACACTCCCTACCAGGGGAAATTGGAGCTTTTGTTTCTCAAATTGGTGCATCGCTGCACCTTACAGACGAAATAACAACAATAAAACAGATTGGAGAGCAAACATATTAAATCATTTGATGGAAAGCCCCCGTTTACTTCCTTCCTTTATTTGTACCAGTTTTAATAATTTACTTTGACATATTTTGTTTCCATTTTCTGTTGTTCCCGTCTCATATTTTAGCCTCCTCTGATTTTGTTTTAGTTGCAACTAAGACAAAAGCTGTTACACGAGAGGTGCCTGATTCCTTCAGCAAAGAGGCTTGAGCTTTTTCTTTTTTCATCTTTGCATAAAAGGACTCGGATACCTTGGTAACTATAAAAGAAACAGTATATGAATCATTTATTTTTAATATATATTTATTTTCTGTTCCCTTATCAAGCACCCTAACGTATTTTCTTGCTGACTCATATGGTGTGCGAAAGGCTTTCTGGACCTGGTATTGCTTTTTAGCTTCCTCTGAAAATGGAGTACGTTGGGGGGGCGAGAGGGACTACTGGGGTCTTGCAGAGGCGTCCTGTCTCAAAATTGCATAATTCTACATTTAGGACTGACCAAGCTCTGGGCAATTCTTTGTTGATTTTAAACTTGGCAAGTGTGTGTGTGTGTAGGAGAGTGTGTATGGGTATGCTATCTTTACTTTTAATCGCTTCTGTTTTGTGTCAGGCATTGGCATAAAAAAATACACTTCAGTGGCGCTGCAGAGCCTCAAATTTAATGGTACAAAATGTTTTCATTGTCTCCCAACTGCATCCACTTGCCACCTTAACACACACACACACACCGGCCATGTCAGATTCTTTTTGTCTTAGTAAAATCAATTCAACATGCTTGCTCCATCAAAAATATAACCAAACTATGATATTTTCCCATATACATTGTGTTTCGCAGTCAGTATCTACTGCACCTGGTTAGAAGAGTCTTACATCTATTTAGCCTTTTAGCTTTGGATGGCTGATAAAGTTTTCGCCACCAGTCCAGTGGCATCCTCAACATGTCAATATACACTGCCTTTGATCTTCTCTCAGAACCATCCACTTCTTTAAAACATTTACGAAATTAGCTGGAGCCGAAGCTATGCAAGAACACTTATGTATGCAAGACAGGTTCATTATGTGGCATCAGCAGCCATTCTTATATTTGTCATAGGAAAAGAAGAAGAGGTGGTATTAGTGTTCCTGTATTCAGATCTTTGGCCTAACCAATGCTGAAAATACACTATATGGCCACAAGTTTGTGGACACCTTCCCAGCACACCCACATTAGCGTGTCTTACTTAAACTGTTGCCACAAAGTTGGAAGCACACAGTTCTCTAGAACTGCATGACAATGCATGTGCACAAAGCCCCTGAGCTCCATGTAGACATGATGTGTTATGATTGGAGTGGAAGAACTCAAGTGTCCTGCACAGAGCCCTGACTCTGACTAAACACCACTGAACACTTTTGGGAGGAACTGGAACAGCGACTGCACCCCTGACCCCCGTACACCAGTCCTCACCCACTAGTGTCTAATCTCACTGTTTGAATCATTTTATTATAGGTTATTATATATTACAGGATTATTATAGAAGTAAGAGTGAGACTAAATCTGAAATAGGTTAGATGTTCAAAAATACATATCTGGCTTTGATGCTCAGGTGTCCCAATACGTTTGTCCACCTTGTGTAGTATCTCACTATCATATGGAATCAGGAAAGACGATTTTGTCCATTTCTCTACAAGGAGCTGTATTTTTTTAAGTGGTGCTGGGACCCTTTAACTAGTCTAGCTACAGTATGTACAGTATGTCAAATTTGATATTGAATAGTGTGCAGAAAATAGTTGTCTGGTTTGTTTTCCGAGAACCGATTAAAGATTCTTGTGGTGCTAAATGATCTGAACAGCAACATTGTATGTTTTTATGAAACAGCAAGTCTAGCCCTCATAACCTTAGCTCGGTGTGCCATCGGCATTGCAGTGTGTTACCTTATTGTTTCTTTAATCTGTGTGTTAACGTTTCATTTTTATCGCTAATATTTTGTATCGTTTTGTTCATTTATTATCTGTAACATTAGTGAATTACCTTATCGGATTATCTTATTGTAGATAGGACTATGATGCTGCGTTGTGCTTTTCCAGTGATGTTACTACGATAGTCGCGCACGTGTATGTTTGTGTGTCTGTGTTCTTCTTTCAAGATATTAGCATTGCCAGTACTTCTT
Organism: Liobagrus marginatus; assembly: GCA_028566295.1. Lineage (NCBI taxonomy): Eukaryota > Metazoa > Chordata > Actinopteri > Siluriformes > Amblycipitidae > Liobagrus > Liobagrus marginatus. The sequence goes on from JAOUQX010000003.1 coordinate 15,790,175, forward strand.
TTCTTCCTCCAGGAAGAATTTTTATTGGGTGCCTTGTGGCTACAAACGTTAGCTCATTTAAAAAGGTGTGTAAAGTGTAGCTAATATGGGCTCCTGTGTGTCAGTTGTATTATATTATTTACAGTGTTTCCTGGTAAAAGGAGTGAGATTTCATTTTAGTTATGGTCCCAGAATCCAGATCTTATGTGGTTATACAAAACCATAAGACAATATATTTAATCCTTAACCCTGAACACTTAACCTAGAGTTAATCTGGCATTCCTCTACTCACAAATCACACTCTCAGCACCCTCTCTTACCTCAGACTTGCTCAGCAGCGCCCCCTACTGTCTGTCAGTACTAACATTCCAGTTCAGAAGATTTCCATAGCCTGGAATAATGCCTTGTTACCCGGCCCCTTATCAAGGAGTTTTCTCTCTGTACATGTGCATGCTTTTTATAGATATATTGATCATTATATCTTCATATCTGTATCCATCGGTCGGTAATGTCTCCCTCTCTCGCTAGTTGAAGTCTTGCCCTATATCATTCATAATGTCCATGAGGTTGATGTATTGATCATAGTGTCATAAGGAGTGATTGTGTAGATGATGTCACGTCCTGTGCTGTCCTTTAATTCTCCAGCTTCTTAAAGGTCAGACCCATCTTAGGTTTTATTTGTTTGGGTTTTTTTGGGTTTTATGTGTGTGTGTTTGTGTATGAGTGTGTTTGTGTGTGTGTGTGTGTGTGTGTGCGCTCCCACTGCCGCGGCTCTGTGCGCTTTCTCAGCTGTGAAGGTCTGCTTTCCTACCAATCTGAAAGTGCTGTAAAACAGATTTTAAATAAGATATTAAAATGTGACGTGCTTTAAGGATACTGCTGCCCTGTCTGTTCTTTAGGCTCTCTTTATAGTTCAGATGAGACCCATCAGCAAGTTTAATGTTCACAGTTGGATTAAATATTTGCATAGTCATATGTATACGAATAGTTAGACTAAATCTGAAATAGAATGTTCAACACCTTTATTGCTGAGTACAGTGGGTTTATACGGACAAGGGCTTCGGTGTGCTGATGTTTATTAATGGCAGTAAAATAAATATTAAAAATGAATATTATAAATAAAAAGTGCATTCACGCCATATCGTAATTACCGAATTCACCATATTCCAAGTTGTAAAAAACGTTTGTGTAGGCTGGGAGTTTTGGAGAGCTTCGGCATGTACCAAGTGACCACTGCACCTCAAGCGGAACCAGAGAAAAACTGCGGCACTTCCAGTAGTAAAAAGCAATTAAACAGTTATTTCGTAATATTTATGTTTTGAAGTTTGTCTAATTAAGTTTTGCATAAAACTCATTTGCCTAATAACTTGTACTTGTATTGTTTTATTAAATTAGTATTCACTTAAATTAGACTTAGAAACCCAGTCCAAGGCCGTGAACAGCACTGAGTTGGATGTCCCATGTTGGAATTACGGTAATTACAATATAGCGTGAACGCAGTAATAAGCAAACTAAGTACATAAATTAAAAAGTATAAACATATTTTTAAAAAATCATAAAAATGACATTCTGATTCAAATAAGGAAAAAACATAATATCGATTAAAATCAACACATACTGTATAGATATGGTTTTAGGTTAAGTGTCCCCGTACTTTTGTTAGTATAATGTACTATGTACTACAGCTGGACCGCTTTGTTTTTCAGTTATTATGGTAAAATTGACCAAAACTACTCTAGGTAAACAAATATCTACAGGATAGGTTCAGTTCATCTTAGAACTTAGCAGCATGCATTCTTACAGAAGATCTTAGCATACATTCCCCAGTCACTGACTAACAGACTGGTCTCTATGGACCCTATTGTTTAAGACTGACCTGTATTATGTGGCTATACTTTGCCTTTGTCTGGGTCTTGCTGATGGTCAGCAATATTCCAGACTGATGTCCCTACTCTGGGACATGCTCCAAGCTCTCACATACATAGACACACAAACGCACATACACAGAGTAGTTGAGGCCAGATTTTAACAACAGCACGGTTTCATCTCACCCACCCTGAGCTTTGTCTATTTAATACTTTTTGGAACACAAATACTTGTGGCGTGAGAAGCAGTCACACACACCACACACGCATACATGACAGAATGAAAAGAAAGTGGGACGATTGAGCCCAAAACAATACTGATGGGTGATGATTTAGTGCCAGGCCTTACACCCATGGACTACTTTGATGAACCAGACTGTAAGGCTGTAAGTAAGTTTTCCTGGCGATCACATCGTGGAACTATTTAGAATGTGGTGAGTGTTTTGATATCAGTGCTATATGTGGTGTGGACATGTTTCTGGTACATCAAATGCATTTCAGCTTTTATTTTTAATTCAAAATTTATAACATAACACTTTTTAACATAGTGGGTGGGATGTATTACTTTTAGTGTGTGGGATATATAACTAATGGGGGGTGGGATATAGTACCGTTAGTGGGTCTTATTTCTAGAATTGTGATCTCTAGACGGCTCGGTCAGAGCATCTCCAAAACTGCAGCTCTTATGTGGTGTCCTGGTCTGCAGTGGTCAGTATCTATCAAAAGTGGTCCAAGGAACTGTTGTTGGACGATTGGAGTGATGGAGGTCGTAACTCACAGGACTTAGAGGCACACCTTCAGGGGTGGAGTCCGTGACCTGACGTGTCAGGAAAAAGGGAAACCATCACAAATTTAGGAACACAATATTAGGCAGATGATGATGTTACGCCTGATCAGTGTATACATTTATACAAACACTTACACAAACACACAAAATTGCATATGGTAGCTTAAATGCTGTTGCATGAAATTGATGGTTGGCTGTGGTCAATTAAATATTTACTCAAATATTAAATGTGTCTTAAGTCTGCCTAAAGGTTATAATGACCAAACATTTGGCAACGCACACACACGCACGCACACGCACGCACACACACGCACACACACACACACACACACACACACAGTGTAACAGCTCAAACACCACAATTCGAGCATGATTGCTTACTGATGTGCAACACTGAAATGTTTTCAAAGAAACACCAAAGGGAACTGCATACCTGCATATCTCATACCTTGGCACACCCTCTCTGAGGAATAACACAGCAGCAGAAGAACAGAGAGATGTTTAAGTACACACCTCCATGGCAGATGCTGTTCCACAGTCTGGAGCATACCGCTAAGGCAAGAGAAATTATAATACATTTTATTTATAAAGCACTTTACCTTTTAAAGAAAATCTGTATGTGCTAAATGTACACACATACATTCGCACACTGATACACAGTATATGCGCAACATACTCGAACAGCTGTCTCAGTATCAGGAAATAGTGAAGGTATTTTTTGCAAGTGGTGGGACAAAAGCTTTTCAATTCTGTTTATTTATTATAATCTGTTAAAGTTTATTTGTCACATGTACATCATACATAGTATAACACAGTGAAATGCTTTGATGACTGATCGAAAGTTTGCTGTAAATAGGGGAGAGGGAGAGAGAAAGTGTGCAGGGTGAGGGTGAGAGAGAGAAAGTGTACAGGGGGGGTAGGTTGCATATAAATTATATTTACAATAAGTACGGTAATTACAAATTACAAATGTGTGTGCAAAAGAAAGCCCAAGAAAGACACCTGTGCAGATGTTTGTGCAAAAAGCAAAAACAGTAAAGAAAAAGCAAAAAAAAAAGAAAGAGAGTCCTGTTGTTGGATGTGTGTGTTATTTGATAGAGTTCTGGTTGAGGGCCCGGATAGCTTACAGAAAGAAACTCCTCCTCATTCTCTCTGTGTTCGCTTTTAAGGAGCGGAAACGCTTCCCTGGCAAAATGTTAAAATGAAGAATGATGTTTTAGATGATAAACTAGATAGAATGGTTACATGGAAGAGGCGAATAAGTTTGCCCACTTCGCATCGTTTTGGCTAAACAAGCCTTATATTATAAAGTGTGTATATATATAGTATTGTATTATATTGTATAGTATTATATGATTTATTTGAATGAATGTATTTAATTGATTCAAAATATATGATATGTTTATATGTCATGACCCGACGATTACACCACTAAGCATCAAACCACGATCAACCCACCAAACACAAGCAGAATTACAAGTTTTGATTGGTCAGGCTTGTCTGTTATATCCTAAGGTGAAAATGCACCAGCCCACTAGTTTAAAAAAGTGGCTGCTCAAATGACTCTCTCCCCGTTGCTCTGAGCTTTTTTTAACTGATTTCTTATTTCAGTCAGGTTGCGTCGATGTAATTTATTACCAAAATGCTTACGGTTAGGTTTGGCGGTATGGATCCATTCTGGGCGGACTCCCGCGCCC
>JAOUQX010000003.1:15885608-15898735 GCA_028566295.1 Liobagrus marginatus
ACAAACACACACACACACACAGCATAGGAATTTACCTGCAAAAATATTCATTTAGAAATATTCTCGACCCTGTGGAGTTAATACTAAAGTCAGATCTACTTCCATATGTAACATTTATATAATAAAAAAAAATGTTCACACTGAATTTTAGGGATTCTTTTTTACTATCATAATGTCAGGCCCTTTAAAAACACTGTAGAATGCTAACTTTGGTGCTACATGATCCATAATGGTTAGTAAATGTTTTAAAATAATACTTTGGATAATGTTTTTAAGATTTAGTAATCTTATTTATTAATTAATAAAAATGTTAAAACACTCACAAAAAAAAAACACACACATATTGTGGCAAAGACATTGTGCCCATGGCCCTCCATGGGACCTGCATTTAGTTACAGACAACATAATCAGCAGCATTTTGGGTGAATAGTAGAATGATTGATATCTTTACATGAATTTCAGAGTTTCTTAGAGTTCGGTTTGTCTAGTTTTTGCTTTAACGACTTTAGTACAGTTTAAGCAAAACATTACAATTCATTATAGAGCAAATCCCTGTCCATGACACGTAAGAGTCATCTTTTGCACAAAGCAGTGGCTTTACACAGACTTGTGTGCATTTAAATAGGCAGGACATATAAATTGTACATGATCTTAAAACTACTTGAAAAACGTTACTTTAAAAATAAATGTAAAAATAGTTTTCACAGTACAGAAGATCCTGTTTCAGTGCTATATTCTAACTGTGCTGTATTCTGTATAAGCAATGTCATTGCTTTTCATGATGACCACTGCTCCAATGTCCACATGGTGAGCGAGCGAGGCTTTGCCTGAGCTTTGACCTTCCATCACCTTTAGAAAAGTTTGGGAATTGTACCGGAAAGAAGAGAGGCCTGTAAAAAGTATAGCAGTACAATTCATTTGGGAATTTTCTCTCCTGAATTGCAGACATGTCAAACCTGTCATTCTCTCAAAGCCAGAAGACGCGCAGTTATCTGGAGGTTTGATGCAAGGCGCAGGCTCGGGGGTTACGGACAGCAGACCAGAAATGGCCGAGACATTCTTCTAAACACTGTATACTGTAAAATAACAGTCGTGGACTTCAGCTGGGATGGGTTTGATGTACAGTAGATCTGGATGGTCACACTTCTGCAAAAAAAAAAAACCTAAAAAGAACAAAATATCAACCCACATCTGAAATGATCAAATTCAGCTTTTCTGTGTGTGTTTGTGTGTGCTGTACAGTTACAGTCACCAATGTTGAAGGTGTGTGAGCTGCTTCCTTACAGTTGCTTGCTTATAATTTAGCAAAAAAAAAAGTCAAACAGAAGTAAAAATGTAAAAACAGTTGGTGTTTTTAAATACCACACACGGCACTGTACAGCTTCACTAACTGCAATTGAATAGGGAATAGCCCATTTCCAAATATTCTATTCTATTATATTCAATTCTATTAACAAAATTTCACCTTATTACATATATTTTTCTAAATTCTGTATTAAACTTGAGGGGCAATATTGTTTGTTAGATTGTGAAAAATCTAAGATTCTTAAGTGCCCCACAGTATACAGAATGATCCCGTATCTACGCTTGATCACAAACAAGTTAAGGATTTTCTCTTCTTCAGGTCTATAAAATATTTCATTAGTTTTTACAATGAAAAAACTAAAAATATATTTAAGCGAGGTCATGTACAATTAAAATTTATAAATTAAAAAAAATACAATTTTGTTTACTTTTATTAAAAAAAAAAAAAAACTGATAGTGCCCACAATGTATAAAAAGGATATTCATAAAACCAATTATCATATTAAATATTGGTAACTTTCTTAGTAAAGGATTTGATAAAATTGAGTAAAACTTTATCTTGGCATGAACTTATTACCGTGTTGTAAAATCAACACTGTGGGATATGCTGTTACAGGAAACTAATCAACCCTGTGCTCCATAGTTGATCGTTTTCCTATTACAGTCCTGCCTCGCATGTTTTATTCTTTACATAACCACAGAGCGTTTACAGACAATCTGACCTACTTTGTTACAATACTTTTAAATTCAGATTCCAATCTTATCACATATACATACATGCAATGAAATGTTTTTGTTCCACATATCCCAGCGCGTGAGGTTAAGGGCCTTGCTCAAGGACCCAATGATGGTAGCTTGCATGGTGCGAGGCTTGAACCCCCGACCCTCTGATCACTGACCCAGAGCCTTACCATTCAGCCACCATGACTAAACAAGGGTTTAACTAAAAAACCCAACACTCTGTTGCTACCGCCTTACTGTTTGAAAATGTAATTAAACTAATAGCTTCGATAGTTGAAATCTGATTACGAAGTAAGTTCTATTTTTTCCCCCGTACTCCTAGCATCTTCACGTTATCAAATTACTTAAGTGCATGTAGATGCATCGGATTATTGATCATTTTTGAACAGTTATCAGATTGTGTTTGTACACGTAAACATGCTGTTGCCGCTGCTTGGTGTCAGAACATGCCATCTCCTACCATGAACCGCGGTACTCTCTGTCAAAGAGGAAAGTTCACAGAAGTTGTGTTTTTTTTAGTAGTTAATTAAAACCTTCATCTCATTCTGTACAAAGTGTCCTGATGACTAAGCCTTTGATATTCTGTCCAGAATTCTCGTTACCGACTTGTTTGTATTGGTTTTGCGCCTCTGTTTTGCTTCTTTGGACTCTTTTGTCTGTATGTCTGCATATCTTTTGACCGGCACATGGCTTTGGATCTCAAGTTCGCTCGCCGATCTGGATTATCTTGCTGTTTATTAAAATAATCTGCTCTTACTCCACTTGCATCTGCTTCCGTATCATAAAATATAATATGTGTGTCTTCTGTGTAAGGAGTTTAGAACTAAGAATCCTGCGCTTGCAGTTTTGTCAATTTGAGACGGTCTTGCAAAAAAAAACAAAAAAAAAACGCTTAAATTCTCACCAGGTAAATCAAGCATTTTTGGTCACAAGAATCACAAAAACAACTCTTAGAGTGACTGACTAGTGTTTTGCTTTACATGTGCCTCCATTTTTCCTTTTAAAACATATTTTTATAGAATAATTCTTTCTTTGGTAAAACCGTGATTAAATGACATGCTGCATATAGTAAGTGGAAACATCTGCTCCTTGTTTAGGAGTAACATATAAAAATGAATTTTATTGGCGAACACTGTCTGCGCCTAGTCTTGTTTGGGCTCTGTTGTTTGGCCAGGTATCTGGGGAAACGTAAAACTGATTAGAATAATAAGTCATGTTAAAGAACATCCTGTGTGGGCCAAAAGTCTTGCACTATAAAATATATTATGTGGTGATTCATATATTGTGAATGGTTTCTTCCAGCCAGCTGAAGACCGGAGCAAAAAAAAAAGAAAATAATTATAGTACTAAGAAAAAACTAGTTGTGTCAAACAACTTTTGTAAGTATCTCAGCTGAAACAGTTACATTGATATCAGTGTTTCATAGTTTCACAGCACACCTGAGTATAGCTCAGGTTCCAAAAATGCGTCTCTGGCGGACAAAAGATCTTAAAGGTTTTAAATGTTTTAACCAGTACGCTGGTGTTCAGAAATTGACTTATCAGACAGGGCCAATGATTAATTATTTTATGGCCACAAGTCTGGTATAAAAACGACTCGGAACATTTACATTTCTGGCATTTGGCAGACACTCCTATTCAGAGTGACTTAAATAAATGTAGTTAATTAATTGAGTTGGAACACATTATTTTAGAATTAGAATTTAAAAAGTAGAGAACCTTAGTGGTTAACAAGTACGGCATCGTTGGCAGAGTGGCGCAGCGGTAGCGCGCTCATGCTGACATATACTCAGCGCATTTGCGCTGCGGGCGACTCTGGTTCGAATCTGGCCTGAGGTCATTTCCCGATCCCTTCCCTGATCTCTCTCCCACTTCGTTTCACACTGTCCTATTGATTAAAGGCATAAAAAGCCCAAAAATAAATATTTAAAAACAAGTACGGCATCAAATTTCTGGACAAGCCTTTTGGGTGTCTTGGATAACAGAAATGGTTTTGACATCACCATTTACTCTCAAGATAGAAACGTTTTGTGAAACATTCTAGTGTTGTTTTTTTTAACACTACCCATTTTTATTCTTTTAAAAAAATTTTTTTGTATAAACAGTTTTGTGAAATTATTCCCCTAAATAGCATTGGTAAAAACAAAAGTACTTATGAAAAACTACAAATTCTAAAATCCACTAGCCTCTCCTTTCATCGGCTCTATTAAACACGACTTTGGAGTGCGACATGACAATGAAATTCATTGCAAAACATGTATGCTTAAACAAGCTGAAATTCCATTTTTTCCCCTGTCCTCTGGTAAAGAGTTAAAATGCTTCTGGGATAAGAAAGTATCCTGTGAGCATCAGTGACAGCACAAGCACCAGGCGGTGATATAATACAGTAATATAGGAGAACAATTTGTGCGCTCGCACCCAGTGACACGGTGCTGTGTACACTCTGATTGCTTGTTAGGAGCAAAAAATTTGCTATAAGTCACCTCAACTCCAACGCATACTTGAAGCATAAAGGCTGTCAGGACCACAGCTTGAAGCAAGTAACATTAGCCAGTTCCTTCAGAGGGAGAAACTCGACCGTTTAACAAGAGGAAAATATTTAAAAGGGTAAAATTGGACACCCCTCAATTACTACATTTTACACTTCTAGCCTTTAGCTGCTAGAAAGTAGCCGATTCAGTCACTTCTGCTAGAACAACACCGATGTAGTGAAAGAAAGCTAAACGGCGCCGAACGCTATTACCGTGAAGTGATGTAGAAAAACTGCAGTGTAAACTAAGAAACAGCGTGTATACAGTGTTTAGGGGTAAATAAAGTATGACCACAGCAAGGAACAATGCTTTGCTATCTGAAAACCCTTTCATACCAGCCAGCAATGTTTGGCTCTTTGTTTCTTCTCATCGAATCACCAGATGTTGACTACATTTGACAATAAGCAACAAAAAAAAGCATAATTCAATCGAAATTTAGCCAATCCCCAATAACTTTATTTCTTTATTTTTACATTTGACTCATCATTGGAATGCCCCGCACAAAACATGACCAGTGATCACTAAACACATTTACTTATGTCATATTTTGAAGATTTACGTTTACAGAATTTGGCAGACGCCCCTTATCCAGAGCGACGTACAAAAAGTGGTTTAAAGTCTCCATCAATGAAGATTTAAATTCTGATTCACTAGATCACAAACTACGTGCAAGACATTCAAGTCCATATAGACATGTGTGACTCTAAGGCAGGCGTGTCCAAACTCGATACTGGAGGGTCACTATGCTGCAGAGTTTACCTCCAACACACCTACCTAGACGTTTCTATCTTACAGTAAAACATTAATAATCTCATTCAGGTGTGTTTAATTAGCATTGGAGGTAAACTCTGTTCACTGACGTACAGTGGCCCAACATAAGCAGGACTGGACACCCCTGCTCTAATGACTGCCATTTACCAAGTAATATTTCTGCAAGAGAATCCAGATTGGTAAACTGATTTACACTGCATGTAATGTCGTGCTGCAGTTTTCATTCAATTCAATTCAATTTTATTTATAAAGCACTTTTAACAATACACATTGTCCCAAAGCAGCTTTACAGAAAACACACATTAAGAAGAAATATAAAAATGTGAATGTACGACATATATCGCAATGAGCAAGCCTTAGGCGATGGTGGCAAGGAAAAACTCCCTAAATGTAATGTTAGGAAGAAACCTTGAGATTAAATTCTGCAACGTTATACAACAAAACACCTAAAAACATTGCACACAAATTTTTTTTTTGAAAAGGTGGTGTAAAAATCACGAATTGAAACCTGCAACAATCATAAAAAGAGCTGCGGAATCCTGCACAGACTGGCGATTTAGTTCACGAGGAACACTTTAGTTTGAAACTTTTGATAGCTACATATAATGTCGTGGGAGATAAAGGGAAATCAGCAAAGCAATATAGTTTTCATCAGTTTTTGTCTTATTCTTCAGGTTATTTGTAATAAAATGCAGTTTGTCATGTGTCTTAGTAATGTTAACTAACAACTTGCTCCAGACTAAAGAAGTTCCAGTGTCTCTGTACACTGTTACAAAGCGCTAACATGCAAAACTTTTGTCTGATAAACATCTTTAAAAATACATAGCCCCGTCCAGCAATTTGGTTTTTTGCTTTAGCTTCATATAATAAATAGTAATACCTATACACTCAATGAATCCATACTACATTAATTAGACAATCCATGCTATATTAGCTAGCCATAGTTTTAACCATTTGCTATAAATGCTAACATATAATATATGATTAATAATAAATCAAACATTTAGTTTGGGACCGGACTTCCAAGTTTGATCTTAGTGGCAGCAATGCCAGTGTTTTTGTAGTAGTAATATTAATAATCGTAGCATTAGTATTCATAGTTATGGTAGTACTAATTGTAGTATTAATAATAATATTAAAAATAATAATAAGGAAATATATGAATTATATTATTATAAAAGGTTGTTTTGTTAATAATGAGTAATAAATAGTTATTACGAATAGTAGTCGTAAACGTAGTAGTAGTATTTACACATAGCACAAAAAATTAAAATGCTGAAAATTATAGCAAGAATACAAATTTTATTATTTGTATTAGTAGCAGTCCTATTTATAGTAGTTGTAATAATATCAATATAATTTTTTTATTAGTAGTAGTAATTGTAATAGCTAAAACATTTTTAATCATTAAAATAATAATAATTATTATTAGTAGTATTAGTTTTATTCATATTACTATTATTTAGTATTATGTAGTAGTAGATGTAGGGATATTAGTTCTATTAGTTTTAATTGTGGTAGCAGTACCTGTCACAGTTTAAGTAGTGTTGTTAGAAGGGATAAGAGTAGTAGGTTTTTCTGTGCCACAGTGAATTCATACTAAGTTTAAGACATGAAAAGCATTAAAGAAAAGTTGTTTTTCTCACTCGCTTTGTGCACGTGCGCTTTGCTATGCGAGAGGCTCTTAGTGCCTTTTATAGAAGACTTTCTTTAACAGATCTGACCTTTTAAATTCCGTGGCAACAGTTTGGTGAAACCACATTTGACTGTGCTGGTTCGGTTTGCCCAAACGTTTGGCCATATAGTGTGATCGGCTTTAAAAAGGTATTATAGACATCATTCAACTCTGTACCTGGGTTTTAAGAGTTTTTTTGTGTGGAAAAAGACCCATTTGGTTGTGTTTTTTTGGTTCACTTGTAGATGTCAAATCTGCATAGCAGCGCATTCATTGCTCTGCATCTTAGCAACAGGCAATTTAGTACAGAGCACAATTTGGACCTGCACATCAATAAAAGCAGTAGGACAGATCATTACAGAGACCTCAGCGCTTTAAACCGCGAGTTTACTGGGTGTTAAATCTGACAAATATTTGACGTCTGCGATTGAGGATTGATCCATGCTGTTGCACCCACCTACAACACTAAGTATTATTTCTGAGTGTTACCAGATACAGAAGAGCAAATGAAATCCATTTTCACCTGTAGCCAGAACCAAGCAGAATCTAAATTTAGCCCTGATGCCAAACTCAATACAGCAACTGTGCACAATGCTTCAGATATTCGAATGAAAATGATACTTTCCAGATTCTGCAGCAGAACGTGGGATGAAAAAAACCCCTCCAATTCTGCCTACGTGTTTTCCTAGTCCAGAGACCTACAAATAAAACTGCAGCAGGTCATGGAGCCTGGGTTCGGGTTAATCTGAGCAGAGGAGTGACTCGGACCTCTGCTAAAGGGTCCCCCCACGTGATGATAAACTGCCCTCTCACCTCTGTGTGATGGTGGACTTAGCTGAACATCTGGATATGGGGGATTATAGAGCCTAGCTAGTGAGTTTAAACAGGATTAGCCATTCCAGTGCAGGTGCTGCACTAATAGGATTAGAGAATCTCTTTTCTTGTTTATCCTACTGTTAAGACAAATTATGGGCCATACAAAAAACAAAGAAGTGCTTTCAATGATGTGTCAGGACTGTGGGGAGGTGCCAACATTTGAGGTGAATCAAATGCTGTTACAGTTATAATAACTGATCTAATGCTTTTGAATATTTAACTTTGTTGACCCAATGCTTGATCGATTTTAAAGGACCACGTTTAATCAAATCATTGACATTTTCACTCATACAATGCATTGTTCGGTTTTAAAGTCAATCTGTAAAGTCCACAGAAAGCCACGTTTTTCATGGGGACAAAAAATGTAGGTTCTCAATATTGTTTGTTATTAATGCTAGATTTATTAGTGGCCTACTCATCAAACTTAGATACCTATTGGATCATACCTAATGCTAGCAGGACTAGCAATGACCTCCCCTTCCAAGATTTATATTTTTACATTATGCGTCTATCAGTTAGTAATTTAAGGAGAGGTTGTATATCACAGGATATGGAATTGGTAGGAAGTGGTTAAGGTATCGGCCTGCTGATCCAAAGATCATGGGTTCAATTCCCCACACCATCAAACTGCCATTGCTGGGCCCCTGAGCAAGGTCCTCATCTGCTCAGCAGTATAAATGAGATAAATGTAATTTGCTTTGGATAAGGACGTCTGCCAAAGGCTCTAAGTGTAAATGAATTGAATGAAAGACATTTGAGGTTCTTCCATTTATGTGGGTCAAGTGCAACTAGATGCAGGCAGAAACTAAAATCAGCCGTGAGTCAAATAATTTGAGCCAGTGGTTTGGATTGGAGCTGTGGAATTCTGTTAAAGATCATTCTCTGTATATTAATTCTAAATCGGTGGCTTGCTATGCAGCTACTTTCCAGCAGGTGCGCAGCAAGGTCTTAAAGACAAATTAATAGAAAGCCTAATGCAACGTTCACAAGTAGAGGCTTACAGCGACAAAGTGAGCACAGATCTTTCCACCAACTTCTGGTGACATGAGTGACGGCGATCTTTAACGAGTAAATGTGGGTGTGTCCAGTGACATGACAAAGTTACGAAAAGTTGGATTTTAATGCAGCGATGACCAACGGAGGTGAAGTAAATAGAGTGTATGCTACCTGTGGCACAGAGCATACCTTTTCCTTTATCTTTTCTTTTATTCTGTAAATAATATTTTGTAATTTACACTAGTGAACACAACCAAATCTTCCTCTGAGTGTTTTAGTTCATCGGCAAGAAAATCGTTTTGTTGTCAAGTGGAATTGTAGTTGCACCACCCATGGATCAACATTGTTACTATGTTAACCAGCAGGGTCGAAATGCCTTCTGGAGATGCCATAGTACAGCAACTGGTGACTTGCAGTGATAAAATTGAGCGTGGATGAATGTAGCACATTAGAAAAGTGTCATGTAACTAGCTATAACAAATTGAGCCTTGATATAATTTTCTGTTTTGGTGCAAAGCTCAATCAGTGTCGGTTAGTCTGTGCTAGTGCATGGTGTAGTATACATTCTAGCAGAAAGAGATCAATGACTATAAGGAGGATTGCAGTCTTTTCAGGGTTAAGAGAAAACCCCCTATAGAAGTATACCGTTAATTCTGGGATTTTCTTTTGAAAGGACAGACTCCTTTAAAAGGCTTTAAGGTTCCTTTCTGTGCTTTGTTGATCCTCAGGGGATGAATGCTTGGTGTATCTCAGAGAAATTTACCAGTGGACCTAGCAATCAGTTTGTCCGTAACTAGATTAGCATCAACACAAACCAGATATTTCAGACACCAGCAATTGCGCTGCATGTTGCAGTGAAACCTTCAGGATCTCTTGAAGTCTCTTTTGGTTTCTGTGCATCCTCTGTATGCGTATAATTTTTCATCTTGGTTTGTAGACTAATAGATATACACATGCTGTAAGCCTGGATATTTGTGAGTCCCACAGCTGAGCCAGACCCGTCCATAAAGTATACCTCAGTGCACACAATTACCAGCATGCACAGAAAATAGCCCCTCTGCCTTGCATGTTGTTTAATAGTCATGCATGTTGGTACTTTTCCCCCCTTTCTCCAAAAGCTTTTGGCAGCTGTCTGGGTAACTACTTTGCTCACCAGGTGTCCAAGCACTTAGTGTTTTTTTTTTAAAAGCCACTGTCTGCTATCTCAGCGTCTACTCTGGATAGGGAAGAATTTCACGGCTCATTATCAGCATTCATAACCACACCTAAAGCAAAGTACTTTTCAAGATGTGTTTTTTATGGGTTTTCTATGATAAACTATCCATGGAAAGGGCTTTCCGGAGCCAACACCCATCAGCGTGTAAAGGAGATGGTTTAGGGTGAAGGAAGGACAGCTGCACTGATGTGGAACACTTGGTGAGAGGACAGGAAAAGGCCAAAATAGCAGGATTAGACTTGCGGGCTAGTTTTAAGATTAGCAGTAAGGGGGCGTATCTGTATGGGTAACACTTGTGTTTTCTTAAAGTTTGCGTGTGACGCTGTTGGAGAGGGTTTTGTTTAATTAAAACGAAAATAGCTACTAAAGTTGAAGCATATTGAAGCATATTCAGTAGTTCACTTGCTGGACTCAACCAAGTCACTAAAGCACTAAAGTCACAATCTCCGCGGCTTTGTTTCATTTACATTTATGGCACTTAGCAGACATTCTTATTCAAAGTGACTTGCATTTATCTTATTTATCCAACTGAGCTATTACGGGCCTTGCTCAGGTCCCCAGTAGTGGCAGCTTGGTGGTGCTGGGAATTGAACCCATCATCTTCTGACTAGCAGTCCAACACCTTCAACACTGAGCTACCACCTAAAAGTAAGAGTAAAAGGAGACAGTGTTTATCCTTTCTATTAGTTTTTCCTAGGCAAATGGTAAATGGTTCCCATTTAGGTGTGAGGGAAAATAATTTAAAATGGACAGCACAGACGAATCGTCCGGCCCAGACCTTGGGCATTTGCCAGTTTGCAAAGAACTGGAGAAGCTTATCTCATATTTAGCAGAAAATGCAAAAAAAAATTGACGTTGCCGATCATAGGTTAAAAACTGCTTGCGGAATGGACAATTAGGGAATCCTCCTCTCGGACACCAGACAAGTGAACTCAGTTACTCCGCATACAGGGATTAAAGCGGCTGAGAGGGACTCCACTGGAAAAGTATTTTCTGCCACATTAGCTTTAGCTAAAAGGATTTCAGTGGGCCAGGGACAGCATTCTCTTCTCCATCCTCTTGTTCACTCATCCCCAAACTCTTTCTTGCTCCGTCATCCCTGTCAGCTGCAATTATCTGGGGTTTCCATAGAAAGTGGACTGGCTTGGTCTGTCCACTGTATTTCAGTACCTTGAGTTCACATCCACAGGCTTTTGATATGTAATTAAAGCAAAGACAAGGCTCTGGTATGGGGACACTAAGGGGAGCTACAGGGGTTTTGTTCAAGCTTTCTTTTCAAGGAAACTCTGACTTGTTAGCTGAGACACTTTGCATGGCTGATCAATTTGAACAGCCTCCGAGGATGTGTGCAAGTCAATGTGTGTGTCTATGTATGCGTATGAGCTAGCTAACCACTAAAAGTACAGTGAGCGCTTGGCTCACTTCAAAAGCCCAGTCTTTCAGGCTTACTTGTGTCTAATGTGGCGGGTTAATGAAGAACGCACTGTTAGTCCATCATGTATGGATTATGTGTCATGAGAACACGAGTTTGCTTGAAATGTATACGCAGGTAGCAATGAGCCGCTTTGCAAAAGCTATATCAGCGTTCCCGTAATATCCGCTCTGCACCATGTATATCGATTCGGAAATGAAAATCAAGATCGTAAAAAACATCATGCAAAAAATAAAATAAACAGGAGCATGTGCCGTTGCATGCATTAGTCTCCGCTTTTCCGAGTGTACGTTCATTTTCTTGTTGTTTAACAGCACTGCTTTCTCCATCACCAGGGTGGGTCACGCTGGCACAGAGCACCGGGCTTGTTAATGCTGCCCTTAATCTTCTACCTCTCAGGAGGGCACTGTGCCCGCTCTCGCCTGCCTGTTTGGAAGAAGTGCTCTCCTAGCACTCTGCTAAGTACCACTCAGCCTGCTTAGACAGGAGAGCGTATTAGAACTGCCTCAGGCCCTCACCTCGTTTTTAATTGCTTGGCCAGTCCAGACTGGAGTGCCGCTAGAAAGCGCCCGAGGTCCATGTTGATTTGTTGTTGGTGGTGTTGTTGTTGTTTTCGGTCCTCAGTGTTTACGCATCCAGGGTTCTGTCATTCCAAAGAAAAGTCTATCAAACTGTTGTTCTGTGTAAAGCCAAAGTCCACTTAGATGTCACAGGTTGAGTTTCCTAAGTGTCCTAATTTGATACACTTTGTATGCAAATGATTCAATTCTTTACAATGCTGTAAAAGACAAAATATGCTTTTTGGTTGAAACGCATTCAAAAATAACCATGCAATAAAATCTGTTACACCACCCTGCTGGTCATTATCACTAATCCCCGTAATGAGTTTTAGTCATTGTTCCTGCCAAAAATGTTTGCGAAACTCCTGCAAAATTTGCGATGAAACTTTTTTGTTGTTTTAGAAATCTACTTGATTTGGCAACATCGCAAGCACAGGATTTTGTCTTTTGCAACTCCTTCCAGTGAAGACACTTATTTCAATCCTTTCTAGGATCGACTTTTATTCTGTCCCTGCAGGATTTTTGCAACTTACACCTGTTACAACACTGCACACGGTGCAGAACAATTTAGCTTCGATTACATGTAGAATTGCTTTGCATGGGCTTTTACAGTTATTTTCATTAGTAAATGGAAGACGTTAGCACTGCACATCTCATCTTTAAAATAAGAAACAAGGAAGTGCATTCGCCGACGTACTGGTAACAGGACATTACAATGATTGGTCGAATTTGATGGTGACGGTGATTGGATAGCATTGCACAAACGTGCAGAATGCACAGGGATTGGTTGAGTTTGCATTAATAATTAATAGAGATCATGCCATCGCAAAATCCTGGAAGGAATGTTAATACCTCTTCTAGCACATCCAGCAGGCATTCATTCATTATCTACTGTGTGCGCGCGCGTGTGTGCGCGCGCGTGTGTGCGCGCGCGTGTGTGCGCGCACGCGTGTGTGTATGCGTGTGCGCGTGTGTGTGTGTGTGTGTGTGTGTGTGTGTATATATGTACCGGTATGTACAGTATA